>KK117232.1:355820-370585 GCA_000611955.2 Stegodyphus mimosarum
TATCAAGGATTTTAAATACAATCTATTATCTCTAATTTTTGGACTAAAGATGGCTTCACATGTTCAATATTGAAAAAAAGGAGATAAGCTGTGGTGTAATACCTACAGAGGAATCCCACTGTTGAACATATCTTATAAGATATTGTCAAACATTCTATCAGAACGGCTAGCTGCTTTTACAAAAAAATAACTGGAGAATACCAGAGTGGATTTCAAAAGGGTAGATCTATTACCAACCAAAAACATAGTATTAGGCAAACACTCGAAAAGAGAAAAGAATATGATATATACGCATAGCACCTCTTCACTGATTTTAAGATTGCTTATAATAGTATTAAAGGAAGAAATTATTTCAGGCGATGCTGGAGCTGAGAATACCTGAAACACTGGTGAACCTGCTAAAGAAGAGTAAAATATACAGCAAAACTCATAAATGAATTACCAGATTTCTCTTATACTAAAAATGGACTAAAGCAAGGAGATTTTCTTTCTTGCCGTCTATTTAATATCGTCTTTTAAAAAGCAATAACAGTCTCGGGGATACAAACACAAAAGCCTATATTCATAAAATCCGTGCAGATGTTGGTCTTTGCTGATGACACTGGAGTCGTGGGAAGAACGAAAGCGGCAATAATTTAGGCCTTTTGTATGCTTGAGCCGACAGCAAAAAATAGTAGTTTGACCATCAGTAAAGAAAAAACTGTGACAGTTATAAACAGGAGACATAACCTGATACCGCTGAAAATAAATGACTACGTTTCTGAGGAGGTCGAACAATTTAAATATTTGGGTACAACTATAAATAATAATAATGATATACTATTGAAATCAAGAACCGAATTAACATGATTAACAGATGCTATTAGGGATAATGGAACCAATTTAAATCAAAATATTTAATCAGTAAATTATACTTGTACAATTGTAAATTAATTGTATGTGTACAGTAAGACTAAAATACATTTGTATAAGACTTCATAAGACCTATAGTGTTGTATAAGACTTCATAAGACCTATAGTGAGTGCTGGACAATGAATAAAGCAGATGAGGATAGAGAAATAATATTTGAACGAAAGATTTTGAAAAGCGTTTGCGGAGTAGTAAGAGAAAATGGAGTGTGGAAAATAAGATATAATTTTGAACTACAGCAAACACTAAAGAGAACCAAAAATAATAAAAGTTATTAAAGCCTCTCAATTAAGATGGCAAGGCCGTATATACAGATATGGAGGTAAGAACCCAGTGAAGAAACCGACATTCCAAAAGCCAGAGGGAAAGAAGTGAAGTGTAAGACCACAAACGAGGTGGCTAGACAACTTGGAAAAGTAGTTAAAAACGTTGGTGTTAATAGTAGAGGGCTGTGACGCTGGATGGGTCAAATGGCAGAAGCTGACCAATACAGTCTTGGCCGAAAATTGGCCACAATTCATTTTATAAGTACTTACTAAGTTATTTCTTAAGTACTTACTTAGAAATGAAGATATTCCTGGTTACGAAATTCCTCTCCGATCAGTTGCAATTGCTTAGTGCAGTGGAAGCGGCCAAGCACTCATCAAGTGAATGTGTAAAAAGAAATGGCAAAATGTGAAATGTTCATTCCATGAAAAAAATGCTGACGTGTAATTCAAAATGACCTAATCAGGTTAATTTTAATTTCTTATGTTTGCATGAAAATTTTCCTTTCTTTAATAAAAAAGGCATAAATTTTGTTTTGTACAAATTTATTGTTTTCTTACGTATCATAAGTAAAAGTTTTTAATGTCAATCTTTCACTATTTTTTTAAATTAACATTTGTAGTTTTGAGCAATGCACGTCTTTTAAATAATAGCGCTATCATGATCTCTTTCACGCTTTGCCTAAACCGCATTTGCTATTCTATAGGACGCTTAGATGCTATATGCAGTGCCTAGAGAAAGCACATAATAATTATCATAATTCATACTTTGTGTGAAAACGCCAAGTATTCTATATAATGTCGGCGTTTCATGCACTGCCGGTAACATAACCATTAACAATGACCAAATTGATCAGTTTTGCAAATACATTTAATTTGGTTTTCGTCTTTGTAGAAAAAAGCATAGCATAAATAGACAGCATTATATCGAAAAATTGCGTCAGTCGTTAGAGAGAAACGAATCAGCTGAAATGGAAGGGGAGATGCTATCGCGAATTCAGCAAATTTTGCGACACGCCGGCGGGCGTCACCCAATATGGATGGTTTAAAAATGGATAAAACTTTAATCATAAGATTCACCCAATATAAAAACAACAAAATCACTAGAATAAAATATTTAATGGCTTCCTCCCCGAAATAAAAAAAAAGAACAGGCTAATGATGCACGTACGCACTTACTAAACGCATCTTCTTAACTCCGTTATTGTTAGCTCACTGGAAATATATAACTGTTGGACCAAATGTTTACTCCTTAACATAAAAGCAGGCAGTTTTCATATCCCAGCACCCCGACAATTTCATAAAGATGTCGGCACCTTTATGCAAGTCGTAATTATTCGTCAAGATAAAAGATCATCAGATGGGCGTGTCATCAATTGCCTTCTTCGTGACACAAGCTGAACTTCATAAGAGTGCCGTGTACATTTGTGTCTTTATGTCGGAGCACCTTCGTGTCTTGGCGAACAATAACCAAGTTGCAAGCAGGTGCTGAAAAGTTTTTGCAGAAGGATCGTGCCAAACAGTTTAGTCTCGTCTGCCAGTGCTCGGACGCTACTGGTAAATGAAACCATCATCTTAATGTCGAAACGGATGATGGTCGAGAGATTAGTCAAAATATCAGATATTCTTGCTAATGACACCAAAGCATTCTTTCTAAACTTCGTACCTCAAACGGTCACGATATGAGTGCATATTCTCGATGATCAATTACTGTATGATTTGTGGATTCCAGTTATCAAATAAGAACGTTAGAAAAAAAAAGAAACACATAAATCTACTGTTGCCCAACAATGTTGGTCAGAAAAATCACATTTTTCATTTTTCTGCAGTCAAAATTATTTAAAAACATCTTCTGTTCACAAATCAGATTATCCAGTGGCGTTTCACGCAAAAATCTACCAGTTCTAGTTACTGATCCCAATTCCAATCCATCTTTACTCTCAGCTTTTAAGGAAATTATTTCATAGTTGTGTTTCTTTTTCAACAATAGATGGCACCAGTAGCTTGACTTCCTCCCTATCATTGTTATCGCCCGAACACAGGCTTTTCTTTCATCATATATACTTGTACAGCTGAAGAAAGTGGCTCCGTATTTAAACCTTCGAAAATAATCCCGCAAATTTATGAATATTACGCTGATTCTTTCTGCCTTAGCATCTTCAATTATGACCTTAATGTATTTCACAAAAATTTAAATACTAATTTTAAGCTCTCAGAACTGTTAAAGTTCTTTACATTTTTAAAAGGAAATTAGTCAACGATTTAATGTATTTCTTTTTTGAAAATATTCACTCGTTTCTCTTAAATTTTAGGTTACTATTTGACCATTCTTCGAGAAAAGTCTTCTACAATATCTAAAATCATATATACTATATATCTTTCAGGAAGCGAGAAATTTAAAAAGTATTTATGCATCGAGACAAACTATTTTATACAGAAATGTTCAAAAATTTAATTGAAGGGTAGTTATTAATGGTTTGATTTCATGTATTTGCTGTTTTTGTGCAATTTTATGTCATTAATACACAGTTTTATTAACGAGATTATTTTTACGATTACTTTTATGATGATTCTTTACGTATTATCATTATTGTAATTCCATTTTCTTCATAAAACCGTAATGTTCATCTTCATTAAACGTCTGCTTACCGCTGATGCCTCCACAGGTTGCCACGCCCAGCATGACAGCCACGCCCCAAGCCCAGACGACAGCAAAAACATCTTCTACTTTTCGACCTTCGAGGACTGTTTGTGCAAAGGCAGCATCACCAAAAATCTAAAAAAGAAAATAAAGGATACCTATATTAGACACTACCTCTATATCAAATTAAAAATTAAATGTAAGATAATTATGACTATATATGAACACCTGAAAAATAATGGCAAAAAATTTATCTACAAAGAAATATCGAAATAAAGGTCCACGGTCCACTCAAAATATTCATCATAATTCTTGCAGTATTCGTGGCTATTGCTTTCATTGCTATAAAAATTATTTCTTTTACAAGTCACATAGAAACGCCCAGGCGAAAGCACAGAAGTTTAGGAATAGCCACAACAGAACTCTTTTTAATTATACATACTTTTTTAATCTGAATGGCACCTAACATAGTTTTCCCATCGAAAGTTAACTTTGCGGAACGCGATTTTGGCGTACGCTCGGAAGTATTTATTCTCTAACACCAGCGTTCAGCAAGCATTTACAGTAATTTACATTGCTTAACTCTCATTAATAAAGCGCCCACCAGCGGCCAAGCGGCAAAGACGCTGAACACTGGTAGTTCGGTCCGAGGTTCGAAACCCGCGAACGGGCTGGCTGCATGGGCGTTTTCGTGGTTTTCCTCATGTGTAACGTGTATACGAGCCAGTTTCCCTTAGAAAGTCCTTCACGAAGGCATCCCTCCCTTTAGGCAGATAGCCCTCGTGTGCTTTGCCGTAATTGAATAACCTAACCTAACCTCATTATTAAAGCCTGGCAACAAGTGACTTTCAGAATCCTGAACTTGGCTTGGAGGAAATTATGCCCAGATTTTATTGCCGGCAAAGCCTTTGAGCGCTTTAACACTTAGGACGTTTTTGTTATCTGTCTACGGTAATGAGTCTCAAAAATCAAAGGTTAAGAAATTAACATTGCAGATATGGAGGAGTTAGTAGAGGGCTGTAAAAATGAGCTCATCAAGGAAGAATTACAACAACTTCAGAGGCAGCAACAAACGGCGACTGATTGGTAAGAATGAAATGTCCTCAGATGAGGAAGAAAAATGATCTTAAGTTTCTCAATTCCCTAATCTGCAAAATGAGGTTCAGATGCGAAGTTTTCACGTAACGCTGTGACTCTGTTAAAGCAGAGGCGAGCTACAGAATAAGCATTTTCAGAAACAATGTCATGTCTTTAGAAAAAGTTGAAAATGTAGGCAACAATAAATCATATTTGTATAATTTAAGCGTATTAGAGGCTTAGTGGGTCTTAAGCAGAGTGGAGTGGTGTTTAGAGGAACAAGAAAAGATGTCACTTCTCCACTAGCAAACTTACAGCAATAGAGGCCCAGGCGAAAATCTATCTAAGCCCCCCCCTTATGTTTCATTGCAATAAGTCATACAGGTATAATTTAAGCGCATTAGCGGCCCAGTGGGTTTTAAGCAGAGTGGAGTGGTGTTTAGAGGAACAAGAAAAGATGTCACTCCTCCACTAGCAAACTTACAGCAATAAGGCCCGGGTAGAAATCTATCTAGGACCCCCCCCCCTTATTTTTCATTGCAATAAATCATATTGGTATAATTTAAGCGTATTAGCGTCCCAGTGGGTCTTAAGCAGAGTGGAGTGGTGTTTAGAGGAACAAGAAAAGATGTCACTTCTTCGCTAGCAAACTTACAGCAATAGACGCCTGGGTGGAAATCTATCTAGGACCCCCCCCTTATTTGGAATGATCTCCATCTAAAATGTCAACAAAAATATATAAGTAACACTTATTTAATTAAAATTAAGTAGTTAAAATGTTTTTGAAAAGAAAAATCTTATGGCTAAAAAAAAAAAAAGTACACCCAGCCAGACAAACCACACATTTAAAAAGTCTACATGACTTTCTTCTACGGCCTGTTAAGTTATACACAGTTTTTGCTGCAGTTTGTTTAAACTTATTTCTTCAAATGTTTCTAAATTCATTAACTGATCCCTCAAGGCAACCTGAAAATGACATCAAAAAGTGTAAATTCTGAAATTAAATATACCGCTGAATTTTGTCGTACGGAGGTCAAACTTCTTATAATTTTACTTTTCATAACAAGTTAAAATTTTCCCAAGCCGGAAGACTGCATTAAAAGTTAGGTTTCATTATTTGCCGAAAATTAATTTTGTTAAAATTTGACATTGCCCAAACATGAATATTTCCGTCATTTGAAACACTTTCAACAGTTCTGTAATTGGAAGCATATGACGACGACCAGGAATAACGAAAATAAAGACAAGATAATGACTTTTAAGTCCGGTAAGGGGGTGTGTATGTATAAACGTATATATAGATACGTTTGGTTCTGCCGATTGCAATAAAAAAAGGAAGGTGCACAACTAAATGTTTCCCATGCAGAAAATTTCAACGACTAATCTTTATTGTGTTACGCGAGATGCATAGATATATATACATATACATATATCGCGCGACGTCGCGAAAAAAAATCCTTCTGAATCCCTTTTACAATCCTTTTTGGGAAAAAATAGTCCTTTATTCTGTCCGTAGATAGACATCAGGTAAAAAAAAATCGTCAAGATGGATACGAGAACGGTCATAATAGTTCCGTTGAAATATGATACCCCCAAAACTTTCGCGATTACAATATTTCATTTACTTTGCATAGAGGATTAATTTGATAAGTTAATAGTTTACTTTGCATAGAGCTTATTAATCTGCCATTTTAGATGATTTAATTTTTTTTAACTTTTATGTCATTAAAACAGCTAAAACTATTTTTCGCGAGCTTTGACTTTAAAAACTTCTTTTATATCTTCATTAAAATTAATGTTTTTAGCTCCTGCATTTTGAACGTAGAGGATTGCCAAATTACGTCTTGCTTGGCTCATTGCTGATCAAAGATTTCTTTTAATCAACCTCAACTTTACGAAGCTTCTCTCTCAACTAGCGACTGAAACGTTGTCAAAAGTGTCTTTAGTACCAAATATAAGTTAAAGTCTTCGCAAGCCCCTCCCGCTAATTAGAGGCCCAGAGTAGTCCGCTCTATGTGCTTCCTAAGATGATTCTAATTGTTTTTTATGGAATGAATCTAAACAATAACATCTTCCTCATGATTTTCCACTTATGCTGGCTGTCTACTCTCGCTCGTAGAGATGCAGTAAAATCAAATTAACTTATCGCTTTATTTATTCAATTTTAGGTTTAGCTTTTTTGTTTCATATTACTTACATTGATTTTGACTTACATTGATTTGACTGATTTACATTGATAATGACTTACATTGATTTTGAGGTATGAACTTACACTCAAACACTGTTGTAAAGTTTAAATAAGCAATTATGTTATATCCAAGAACAATTTAATCTTTTACTTTAAGTCCTATGGCAAAAATTGTTTCGGCTGATGAACGGCCTTCAGGAAGTAATTAATTTCGTGATCCAAGATTTGAATATATTCCATAAAAATTTTTTTAAATGAAGTTTAGGAGTTACTAATTAAAATTTCTAAAACTTCAGCCTACAAGAGATCTATTACTTCGCAATTAAAAGTTCCTAAAAAACACTGTGAGCCCTCTCTGTGAAGCCACAATGATATTATAGTCTTTTTTTGATGATGGCAGTGTAAAATTCAGATATTTTCTTTTCTGCTCTTATAAATTAAATTAAAATACACATACCAGGTACCTAATCTAGGTATGCAATTTTGTTCATCCGAAATTATGTCAATCCTTTTTGACTAGCCCTAAACTTAAAACTCTTCAAATAATTGATTAAAAATAAAACATAATTCGCTTTTTATATAAATATTCACTGACTATCTGAAGATCAGGCTGAACTCTATGGAGGGAAATTAATCTGAACTATTCCAATGCTCTAATTTGACCTTCATTCATTCTGTTTTCAAGCTGAGCTGGAAAATAAAAAGTAATGCCAAGAAACGTGATCAACTGTTGAATTTAAAGTTCAGAACAGCTTGTAAAGTGCCAAAATTGTGACACACAGAATAAATGAACAGCAAAATTTGTCGTGAAAACAAGCACGTGACTACTGCTACCCACTCACGGTACGGTAAACAGTAGAGATGTTCAACGTAATGTCAGAGAAATGAAAGTAGTAGTTAATTTCTAGCTGCGACAGCAAATGCAAATAGCAGATAATAATTCCTAATTTCACTGGTGGTGAACACAATTTAAATTTTCATTTAAGATTTTTCAAATCATTTTGAAAGCCAAACTTCCGTTTCTTTATCATGTTAATAGAAACATCCAAAGCATATGATTTTCATCTAAAATGTTATTATCTAGTTTTGCCCCATTGAATTTCAATCTTGATTTATAATGCAAGTTTTATGCTAGAGGCTCAAAGCATTCTTGTTTTTGACTCATTCTCCATTCATTTAATGCTACCCAACTTAAAAGATTTCAGATCCTTATTATGACAAACGAACATACATTAATGGAATTACGAAGTTGCTAAGTGAAGGCTCATGCTGCTCTTCCCATAAAATTCCTCAGCTTCTAGTAACTCAATAATAAAACTGCTATTCAAACAGCTCCTTTTTTCAAATAATGTTTTTAAAAAAAGGTAATTTATTTCACATTAAGTGGTTAGACTTTATATTCCAGCCGAAGTTCACAAAAGTGATTTATAACCATAAACTCAGCTGCAATCGCTTTGTGTAGCTATCCATTTCAATCATGCAGTGAAATGAAAAGCTTTAGAACTGGCGTAGTTTAATGAATAGGCAGATATTTCTTTCCAAATAAAAGGAATAATAGCAAATTATTTACGTTATAAATGTTTGAGTTCATAGTACAGTTCATTTGGGTACATACGAGTTACGTGTTGAGAGATTTTTACGACAAATTTGACACACTGATACAATAAACGTTAATAAATTTATTCTGAAAATATATGACTTATTGTTATAAAACTATCTGTAACTTTTCTGAAGGTTGTATCTCTCTAGAAGAAGAATCGTTAAAGTCGAAGAATGTCTCAATGAAGGAAAACAAGTACTGATATTCAAGATTTTTTTAGCCCAATGGAACGTTAGCTCAGAAGGGCTATTTGTCTCGAAACGGGATTTTGCATTGAATCTCTGCAAAGGGCTGAACAACTTTTCAAATTGTTGCCACCAAGTACTATCGCGCTGCATTATTTTAAAAGAAATTAAATAAATGAAAATGTGGCTGAATGTAATTATGTTTCTCGCATTGTGAGAAAACGGCGGTACCTAGAGCCATCAAATTTCGTATAACGAAATCTTCCACCGGAACATGGGCTCTAGGAAGCCCGAATTTTAAATTTCGAATTTGTTTTATTATCTATTTCACATTCTGTAAAACTTTAAAGAATTTTTTGTTATCAAAATCAGCGATTTCAAAATGAGTAGTAACAACACTGGACAGAAAAAAAAAACATTTTTATCTCCAGTGCGCGAGACTGTCTATCGGAAATTCTAAAGAAGTGCTGTTTTTAAATATTTTGTGATATCGCTGTTGAATTGAAATTTATGTGGTCTAAGTGGGAAGAACACGATATTTAATAAATAAAGATAACACACAAAACATTAAAAAAATGCCCCTTTGGACGTAATATAAAATTGTTAATATCATCATTAGCATATTGTTAGAGAATTGCCAAAGTCCCACCTTTTATACACGAAAGTACGGGAACTTATTATGATCAACAATTCGCTTAATATGATCAAAATATTACAGAATAAATTTTGTTAAAAAACATATTAAAATAAACTATGTAAGATCAAAATGGATTACAAATATTGCGAAATGACAGAGAGTATCACCAAATAAAGCCACCAAGCAGCTTTGTATCGATTTTAACAAACCATTTAAAACTAAGCAAAAAAAAATCAGCCTTAGTTTGGCGAATATTTTGAATAACAAAGGATGCCCTCCAAGTTTTAAAATTGGGGATTTCAGCAACAATCAAATAATTTCCAAAAACGTTATGAACAATTCTTGAGCAAATTTTTGCCTTTTGTTAAGTATAATTGTGTGAAATTACCTATTTATATGCTTCTTATTATATTAAATTAGTTTAGTTCCATTAGTATTTTGACAATATTTATCATCATTTAAGGTTACCATTCGATTAATATTATCAAAACAACCGTGGACAATTCTTGATCACATTCAGCGGCGCCTACTCTATTGTTTTATTCATCTTTGTTAATTCATAGAAGATCATAGGATATTGACTATTTGTACAAATGAAATCAGTACTCAATAATAAATCTAGTCTTAAAATCATAATTAAAAAATCTAAAAGCATTATTTTCTGTGTTTCATAATAATTAAAATTTAAAATCTGGGCCACTTAATGTGATCACGTTCATTCATATTTATTTTGCTAATATTAACCGATTGACAAAATTAAGCAATGAGAATATTTCAAAATATCAACGAAATTTAGCTATCTATATATATAAAGAAGAAAGTCTGTTTGTTTGTCCTCTAATAAATCAGTCACTACTATAGCTATAGTCAACAAACTTTCTACAATTCTTTCCTGGGTCCTGGAAAAGATCGACGTCCACTTTTTTCCAAAAAAAAGTAGCTAAAGTCAGATTTAGTAATTAAAAACTCGGAAAAACGATAATTTTCGCCTTCATTTTTCCGACTGGCAACAGTCTCGCAAGCTGGAGATGAAAATCTACCTTCATTTCGAAAGTTGTTGCCACTGCTCGCTTTCAAATCATAGAGATTGTTCATAAAAGATTTCTAAGTTTTACGATGAAATAAAAATAGCATTGCCAAATATTAAATACATTATTCGCGATTCCAAAAATTCGTGGGAAGCCATTTCGACTATTCTTACCTTCGTACGAATTTAATAATAATTTTAATAATAATAATTTTAAAAACTCTGAAAGCGCTAATTTAGTCACTCATTTTTACCAGTGGCAACAGTCTCGCGAGTTGGAGATAAAAATGCTTTATTTCGAAAAGTGTTGCTACTGCTCGCCTTCAAATCGTAGAGTTTGCTAATTAAAAATTTGTAAGTTTCACAAAGCCTACGCATATAAAGAAGAATGTCTGTTTGTGTGTTTGTTTGTTCGCTTTATTGATTTCTGATCAATTATGATAAATTTTTTGCCACGTTTAATCAACTAATTGAATAAGGGTAAAATATCGGATGGAACTTATGTTTTTACGACCATTTGATTAGAGACGAAAATCATTAAAAACTTCGTGCCATTGTTGCTGATATAATGACATAGAGAATTAGCTTACTTTTCTAATGAACCTTTTTATATGGGTTCCATATCGCATCAGACTGAAAAATGTATGACTATGAATTGTATTTTTTGCATCGTGATTAGAGAAGGATTATAGCGGTATCGTTCTCTCTGTTGTTAGATACATTATTCTCAATTTAACTTAATTGGCATTGGGTACTTTCGCTAGTTTTAACTATAATTAGAAATACAAATACTTCCTTTCACACCACATTAATTCGAGGAAAACTCATTTAACAGTTGATTGTCTGGAATGTTTTCTCAAAAATTCATTTTTTGAACGGTCCATACTATTTCTGGAAATTATTTGACCGATGGTGTACCACTAATTTTAATACTCAGAAGGCATCCCTCATTTCAGCGTATGTAGGGAATTCACCGATTTCGTCATCATCATCTTCAAAACGTTTATCACATGATATGCTTGGATTTGTTTCGGAAAGCCACAGATGTGGTCTGGAACTTTTCGGCAGTCACCGTTTGCCGTCACACTTTCGTCGAGAAGATAGCGTCGGCAGATGATTCGCCACGGGCTATTTCGCCGTCAAGTATAAATAAAATAGGTAATAAAGGTTGCTAATAATACAATACAGTTACTTGTTTACAAATACGGGATATAAAGAAGAAAGAATAGAAAGACATAGAAATTACATAGAGTTAGATAGAATTCTGTCAATATCTGTCTTTTTAAGGAAATACGATTTTTTTTTTGGACTTTAAAAAGAATAATCTGCTTTTAGAAGAGGAGATATCTATTCATCATCAAAAGGGATCCTCACCTCGAAACGCTGACCCATTGCCTGAAAGACCCGGCTCAAAAGGCTGCAAAAATCATACTAGGATCGAAGAGAAACCCAAGAATACTGGCAATTATCCATCCCCCCAGCTCTTCGGTCGTGATCTTCGTCTGCCTTGCGATTTTTTGTTTGGCCACTCTGCAGTGCGCCTTCATCGCCTGAAGAATACATCCAAGATGTCCAGGTCCGGTTTGAAGTGATGTACCGTTCTGCACCAGAGCGAGTCAACTTGGCGTCGGAGAAGAGGAAGACCGGCTACAACACGAGAGCTATTGGCCATCGTTTCAACGAAGGAGACAAGGTGTGGTTGTGGAATCCGACTCGGCGGAATAGACTCTGTCCGAAACTGCAGTCACCTTGGGATGGTCCGTACACAGTCCTAACAGGCTGAACGACGGCGTGGTTTGGATCTGTAAGTCAGTGAACTCTAAATCTAAAGTCGTTCATTGCTACAGGTTAGCTCCTTACTACGGCCATAGTACGTAGTGTACATAATTGTAAATAGTAATGCAAATAATATAAGATCCTGGTCCCTTTTGTATTTGATTTGTATTTAGTATTTGATAGTATTTGTATTTGATTGTATTTGATAGTATTTGATAGTATTTGTATTTGATACTATTTGATAGTAATTGTATTAAGCGTGGATAGTATTTGATTTGCTGAAATTTAATTATTACAATTATTATTTATTTTGTTATTGTAATGTAATGCTTATTATTGCGTTGATGCCTTAGTTGTAAGTTGGGCTTCCTGTCAGGGATAGTACTGCCCTTGACGTGCAGTCCTTGGGAAAGGAGCAGTGTTACGGATTTCGTATTTATTTGGCTATTTATTTAGAAATTTAATTAAAATTGTTTTATTTTCTACCGCATTGTTGACGATTTTTGAAGGAAAAGCTACGTCGGAAAAGTAAAAATAAAAGAGCACGAGCATTTAATATTTAATAAAGAAATATCTCGAAATTTCTGTTGCCATCGAGAAAATAGGTTTTACTAGAATAGTCTAGTGAATAATTAAAATATTTATAATATTTATAAAAGCCGAATTAAAGCCCCTCATCTCAGTTGTAGCTGTTTTGAGCGAACTATTGTTTGTTTACTTAATGCTGTGATTGATTGTAGCGAATTCGCTGTGGTACTGGATTATCTTTATCTGTCTTGAACTGAATTCTGCTTAACGTTTGAGCTATTGTGATATTGTACGAATATCACTGAGTAAATATTTCAGTATTTTGTTTTATTACGTGTGAAAAGAATAAATTTTATTAACTTTTGAACGACTTGTGCATTCAATCTATAACGAACCCGCACGCAAACTACAATATGGACTTGCAAAGAAAAATATGTTTTGACGGGAAATTGGTCCGACAGCGAACTGCGCAAAGGCGCAATGGCATGGGTAGCCGCGAGAGCGAAACAATGATAACGAAACTGCGACGCGAATAGTCCCATTCCCTTCCCTCCCCCCAGATACTTTCTTCTGAGATTAAATCTGCAACTAGACGTTTTCATCAATATCATCATCCAAACGTTAAATTCCTGCAAGTTTATATTAGTTGAAGACCTTTTTAATTTATCTTTTATTTTATCATTTATTAAAAGGTTGACATGCTTAAAACAGATTTTTATTGTCTTTTCTGACACAAAGTTCCAAGGCTTATGAGATGTTGTTTTAAATCAAAATCAGGATGTTTGGCAACTTAATCACTCACATGGCAACATAATTATTTGGCGATCTCTTTGCTTTATTTCAACCTTATTTGCCGATTTTATCTCTTATTTGGCGACATTACTTCGGTTTAATAAATTCATTCTATAACATTTTGATAACATTAATGGAGTTGTTGATTACAAGCCATGTATTTTCCATGTCTTCGAATACAAGTGGCCAGAACTTCGATAGCAATATCCGAATGATAACATTAGGTTGCGCCTATTGTGCTGTAGAGTCATCAGGTTATTTTGAAGCAGGAGATGTGAAAATTGTGCAATGCTCTTGCAAGGACGTGAACCTAGACCTCTCGAATACTGGCCGAATGTGCTACCTTTATATCATGAAAGTATGCTGGAAGAATGAAGAAAATACCTGATAGTGCAAATAAAAATTAAGCCTATTATTTTATGAGGCTGAAAATGATTTCGAACAGGCTTATTAATGTTACTGATTTGCATCTTGTTTCATCACTTACAATGAAAACGAAACCCAAACCAACCAAATAAATTGAAAACAATCCTCCAGATGACACATCATCATGTTTCATACAGATGAAATAATAATTGACCATGAATGTTTTGTTAAAATTTGAAAATAAAAACAATAATAAAATTAATTATCAAAACTCGCAATTTAAGTTTATTAATCTATATTTCCTACTACGATCATTTTTTATCTGTTTGTTTTTATTCCTGGAATGATGTGTTCGAAATTAATAATTAGAAACATTTCTTTGAACAGCTAATATTTATTTTATGATACGTGTAATACACTTCTTATGCTCTGAAATGTGTAAGTTTCCATGAATTCAGTACAATGTATTTTTTATTGGTATCACATCATTTAACTCAGCGTGAAACCTTCACATTAGAATAGATTAATTAACGCAAGGTCTGGCTGCCATGAGGAGGGATTCCGTCGAACAGGACATTTTAAAGGAAATTAAGAGTTTATCGCTTCAAATCTATCTTACCTGGAGAAAAATTTCTTTACTTAACTTTTATATGCCGAATTGGGATTCGATTAGGAAGTGGTAAGAGCGAAACTAATTGTTTCCTACTGTATACCGGTATACTCAGAAAATATCAAAATAAGGAGGGAAACTTGTTCATATCGACGTTACACG
>KK117232.1:378266-476451 GCA_000611955.2 Stegodyphus mimosarum
CGCAGCTAAGCGTACGAGAAACCAGAAAGAAAAACTAATAGATATATCTCTTACGTCCTTTCCTGCTTATTATCCTGACGTACGTAAATTGTAAAAATGGAGCATCTTGGCATTCGTTGCTACTTCCGCCGGACGAAATATTTCCGACGCAGCAAGCCGCATTCTGCATGTCAAACTGAAGAATTCGAAGACCAAAATAGTTCGTCTGCACGTCTAAAACATAATCAAATATTGGCAGAAGTACAACGAGGTTACCGTATGATGGTTAGAAGTATGCAAAACAGAAATATTATTTTTATAAATATCGTAGCTTAGTTTCTTGAAAGATTTACATTTAAATTTGCTTAGAATAACTCTTTCCGACATGAAAAGTAATAAACTTGTGGAAATATTGAATGTTTTAACAGAAAAGTGATGTGAAATTTTCTCATACGCAACTAATTTTGCTAGCGTATAAGTAAACTTTATTTGTTCACATATCCTTTAATAAACTCAATGAGAAAAATAAAGCTATTTATATGACAAATGTACAAAGGAAATTGCAATAAGAAACATGTGACATACGTAATAAACTTGAATTTTTCATTTTATTGTTTGGTAGCCGTTTGCGCGGCCAGCAGCCGCCTTAATTAGTTATCATATATATAGTTTTTTTTTAATGTCCAGCTAGTGTAATTTCATAAAACTATGCAATATTTCTAATTAAATATATAACGATTTAAATGCATTTTTATTTTAATCAATTAAATTTAAAAGTGAAAAATATTCTTTAGAACTGCGTTTATAAATTTAAACCTCTTACTTTGTTTCTCGATAATAATACACAGATTAATGGCAGTTAAATATCTTTCACTTAACTGAATGGTAGCACGCTGACGAGTGGAAGATAAAAGTATTTTATTTCAGGGAGTAAGAACATTTAAACAGCTGAGTTTATTTATTAAAATTAAAAGATAACTATCCTACATTTTGCCGAATGGCAACAGTCTGTCGCGCCGGAGATAAAAATGTTTTAATTCGAACAGCGTTGCCAATGTTGGCTTTTAAATCATCGTGACTTTGACTGACGTTAAATTCCACAAAAAAGCAATCATTCGAGTTATTCGTTTATTCATATAATAATAAAATTAAAGAAAATATATTTAAATGCGTTTTTTACTCTAAAGCGCTTTAACTGCATTTTTAACATTTAAAACACATTTGAATGCATTTTCAACGCTTCTATTGCTTTTCTAATGGTGCATTGGCGATTCTTTCTTTCCCGACTGATGATTTTAGGTTCCCACTGGCTACTTGATTGCTTCCAATGTTTCTAGATTTTGAGATTTATAATGGATTAGTTCCTGTTCCTTTCCTCTGCAGTTCAGATTTTTCTATATGGGATATATTCTTCTCTATGTCCTCAAATTTTTAAAGTCATGTGCCAACACAAACATATATTCACTGAATTCATTTATCGTCATAATTCGTGTCACATAAGTATGTAATACAATGTATCAAGTTATGTTTCACTTTATACTTGGCATAAATGGGAAAAAAGTTTTGTATCTACAGAAGGAAGAAAGCTTAGATATTAGATGTACTGTCCCAATGCCTTTACAAGCTTCGCATGGAAGTTTTCTTCCTTTAATCATATGATCAACTGCAACAGAATGCAATAAATATCTTTTCTTTTTATCAGAAGTCAATTTTTAGCTCCAGAAGGTTAGCTGAAGGGTTTGAGAGTAGGACATTTTTTTCCAACAGCATTCCAAAAATTTTCTATGGGACTGAGGTCCAGAAAATACGCTAACCAGTGAATATGAGTAATAATTCAGCGTTCAAATTACTAGATCAACAGCTTTGTGTGGACGAGCGTTACGGTTCATTAAATGAAGATCTTGATCTACAGTATACAGTTGATAGTATACAGCAGAAGGCTATGAATTAATTATAAAAAACACGATAACTTTAGTACGACTTGAAGCCGGTCTTCGGATTAACCGTATTCTGTAAAATTGTTTCTACTTGTATAAGCGAAAAATGACACAGAAAAGAAACAGAATGCAGAGAACAGAAACTGAATATTTGCTTAATGGACTACCTTAAAACTTTTCAGAATCACATCGGATTGACTATTCTTCGTGTTGTACTAAAGTTAATGCAATTTAATATGACTCTAAACAAGCTTTGAAATCTTTTTGACATTGAAATTATTAAACTCGATCGCTCAGATTTAGCTCAACATTTATTTTACACTTTTTTTTCTGACCGGCAAACTTTTGTCGAGTTAATTGTTAAATACTTACCAATTCCCATCGATTACAGCAAAAAGTTCCATCCAACAAAACCCGTACGCTTACTATTTGAAAATCTGTATAACTTTGGGAAGTAGCGTATTAATTTTAATTATAACTTAGGTTAAGTAATAAATATTGGCAAAGAATAACAAAGCCTGATATTTCAGCAACTTTCTAACTATTAAAGAAAATCTTGAGAAAGAATAACAAACTCTAGATTGATTGACTTGAATTATTACGTTTACGGAAGTGAGAAAAAACCTTCATAAAGAACTCTCTAAGGGAAATTGATTATTATTTACGTTCCCCATTAAGTGAATCACGAAATCGTCGTGCAATTCAAATTTTACTGCCAAGCACAGAACTGTAAAGAATTATTAGTACTTCTCACGTTTAGCCACAGACCACTTGCTAATCATTTTACATTGCTATAACTGAACTTAAATGGTAGTTATCAGTTAGTAATATTCAATTTTAATTAATTTTTTCCATGTTTAAAATGTAAAAAGATATATTAAAACTAGGTTTACAATAAAAAGAAATCTTGAGATTACATTTATAAAAACTTTTAATATTTTTATAAAATACACTTGTCGTTCATTTGGTATTACAATCTAATAAACAAGTCAAATCAGAAGGACTTCATTTATTATTACCCTGTAGGAATTAAGTTTCTACAGTTATTTTAAGTTTAAACATGCTTTATTTCTCGTTTCCCATCTACTATTCCCTAACAGAATGAGTTTTTAGTGTCGCGTTTTATGCAAATGATTTAGAAGTATTTAACCCTTTAACTACTAACGGGACATACATGCCCCACTAAAAGTTTAAAAATACTGCTGGGTTAAAAAGTACTTAAACGTTGGGCATCATCTTCCAATAGTTAGAAAATCAAGACACTGCTGTGCTCGTTGTACACAAATGAACAAATAGAAAAGAACAAATATGAGTTGTCCAATGTGTAATATCGGATTATGCAAAGAATGCTTTATCCTGTGCCACACGTAATGTAAAATAATTTTATGACATATTTCGGTCACTTGGATAGAAAACAGGGTAATGTTTTTTAATTCGTAGTCAAAGGGTTTAAGAAAGTTTAATTTACTTCGAGAGAGAGTGCTAGGAGTCAGTAACGCGTGTTTGCCTTCTGGCTACTTCGTTCTTGAATTTACTACGCTCGGCCATATTGTACGTGACTGCTGAGAATCGCCGGCTAGGTTAATTAAGTGCCAACTACTTTAGGCATTTGTGTCTAGCTTCGGTTAAGCCTATTTAGTTTAGTATTAGATTAGTTTATTATTTTCTCATCCCGATTTAAAGCCCAAGTGGAGGCTTTCCTATAAGTCCGGGAAAGAGCCATCTGTTATTATTGCTTTGAGTGAATAAAAGGACATTTTAACCCTTTTCAAATCTCTAAAGTAACCACTCTAACTCATCGATAATTCGCTACTTAGTTCACTAGGTTCCTCGATATTATATCTAGGCAAAGTACTGAGGCACATTACAACCCTAACAGGCCTATGGAAGACAGACTTCATTTGGTTATAAAATTTCGCAAATAAGATCATATACTAAGTACAGTCAGATGATGATTGGATTAAACCGGCCAAAGAATTTCTTGATTTTAGATTTTATTCTTTTCTATTCGCAACTGAGAAAACTATCTGAATCAAAGTATCAGTAAAGTACAGAAATACGAATATGCCGTATGAAATTTTGCGTCCAGAAATAATAATCTTACATTGCATTAACTTTAGTACAACACGAAGAATAGTCAATCCGATGTGATTCTGAAAAGTTTTAAGGTAGTCCATTAAGCAAATATTCAGTTTCTGTTCTCTGCATTCTGTTTCTTTTCTACATATATATCCTAAGAAATTCCTTTTCGTTAGAATGTTTTTAAGCAGGCACTTAAACACTCATCAAGAAAAGATAAACAGAGTCCATCGCTCCTTCCGTAAATTCCGTTTTTTTTATTCACAGTTTCTGTTGGCACACACTCTTGGCATCGTTTCAGCAACACCTTTCTTCGAATTAGAACGATTAGCTAGAAAATTTATGAAGTTTTTGTCTAACCGCAATGTTTCAACACAGTTCCAAATTAGTTAAGTTAAAAGATTTCAAAATGGATATTATTTTAAATCATTTAAATAAAACTTTACATTTCGCTCCAGAGCATGCAGGCAACAATAATATGTGTGGCCCATTACTTTAAAAATAATTTTTAGCAGTTTCTGAATTTTCTTACATGACTTTACAAAACATCCTGCCATCATGTTTAGGTTATGTTAGGCTAAGTGGTCAAAGCAAAGCAACTCGAGGGCTATCTGCCCATGGGGAAGGATGCCTTCGTATGAGACTTTTTAAGGAAAACTTACTGATATCTATGTTATACATAGGGAAAACGAAAAAACTCAACCATGCAGCCAGCCCGTTTGCTGGGATTCGATCCCAGGTCAAACTACCAGTATTCAGCGATATTACCAGTCGGCCACTGATGGGTCTCGGGCCGTCTTGTAAGTATGTTGATGGGAGAGCCGGCCGCTGATGCTTTGGGTTCGGATTCGGATCCCCGAGACGGCGAGGATATTTGTAAGGGTACAATTATTTTCGGCAAAAAGCAATTAAAGCATTGAAAGTCCAAGAGGTCCTTCAAAACTGAGACACAGTAGGAGAAATTCGTACATTCTCCAATGTAAGTTGCTCAAGATCTAAGCCAACGACAGGCGCAAACATTGCCTTTTGGTTACAAAAAATTCATGAACTTTATGTAGTTGTAGGTTCGCTGTATGGTCTAACGGTTAATGAATGCTGGATGCTAGTCCGAACTGTAATGTGTGGGTTCGAATCCCGCATGAAGTTTGTTGTTGCTTATGTATGTCCATCTCCATTCTCGCTGGTATAATACCCATCTAGCTCTTGTGGTCCTTACAGATGGGATTGGATTAACTGACACGAAAAGGTTCTGGCACCTTTATCAAGTTTAGGTAGTTATAGGTATAGAGATGCCTCAGCATAAAACTTCAAAAATGCCGGCAGACAGAATGGTACCCTCACACAAAGGCAGAATTCTGCCGGAATCTTCATGAAGTTCAGTATCATGAAGAAAGCCTCCCTCATCAAGGCTGCTGGGAAACTTATGTGATTGTCGTAATCTTGGCCTACAATCGCCTACTTGCATAAACATGCCGACATCTTTAAAACATTTTATGAAGTAATCTAGGTAACGGAGTAGGAAAATTCCTTGCTTTTTACGCAGTGGAATAAAGAATTAGGTGCAATAACTATGAATTTCGTAAGAGCTAACGACAGCGAGGTCTAGGTTTTGAGTTTAATAGGTTAACATTAGTTTATCAATTTATATAGAATTTATTAAATTTTTTTATTCCTATGAGTTTATCTTTTTTTTTCCGCTGCGTGACTTCTGCAACTATATTTAATGTTTCAGCTTTTCGTAAAGCATCGATATTAGGTAATAAAGCAGCATCACAAGCATTAGCGTTTCTGAAAATTTTCCCAATTGCCCCATCCAACACCTATCCCTGGGCAGCCCTTCGCTGTAAGACTGCTAAACTTTCGACGAATTCGACTTCTCCCAACATATGCTTTAGAAACAAGTGCCCAGACAATTGGGGGGTGATAATACGCAAAGTTTTTAAGGGCAGATTTCTTTGGATAAGATTTTTTGGCTAAAGGGACAGCATATAAATTACAGAAAATCAATAAAACAAACAGAAAAAGTGATTTTTCTTCAGCATATTATTCTCTTTTTAAATTAAAGACTCAGATAACTCATTTCAAACATTTTAAATAGGTGCTAATGAATGGGCTGAAAGGATAAAGACCTTGAAATCGTCTCAGACTTTATTTGTGGCTTAAATCATTCTTTGGACTGGGTTGATCTGATGCCTAGAGATTGACAAGATGTGGTTTTAGACCACGGATTCTTAACCAGGGAGGAATTCGCCCTCAGCAAAAAAAAAATTTTGTTAGTTTCAGACATTTCTTAGCTCAGTCTTTTATTTACCTCTTAAGTATTTTATTTTGGTTCATGAATACAAAAAAAATACTTTTATTCAAGTTTGGTATTTGTCTACATTTTCTATACATTTTTTGTTTAATTTATGAAACAAATTAAAAAATAATCTGAATTTAAGTAAATGATTAAGAATTTTTAGAGTTTGAAAAGCACGTGGTGGAAAGATCGTCCAGCAATGGTTAAAAGGATGCACGGGACAGAAAAAGGTTGAGAATCACTGTTTTAGACAGATCAACACGTCATCCAACATAGTAGAAAAATGCTTTAAATATAATTTAATTTAAAAAAATAAGTTATAATTAATCATTGTTTTGTTTTTCTTAACACAGTTCGAATTCAAAGAATTTTGCGCGAAACTGAAGACTGTTTGGTTACACATGGAAACGAAAACGTAAATACTATTTCATCAGAACTAAAATCCTTGACAAAAATTTTACTTTTTCGTCTCTTTATGATAGGGTACTCTAACACTAGCGTACATAGCTGGCAGCAGACCGTTAAAATTTGAAAAATTTTTGTCTCCCATTCGCAACTGTAAAAAGGACATCTCGTTAAAAACCAAAATAGTGGTAACGAAGCACCTAAATCTATTTGTTTTCTTAGAATCATCTAATTTGTCACCTAGCTTAAAAGCAAATTGAACATTTTTGCAGGTTTTGTTAATTATATACAGTTTATCCCAAAATGAAATGCATTAATGGTTATTGCTAAGGTTTCCAACTCTATCTATTCGCAATAAAGGACACATTGTAACTTATTTTCATTTTAACAAACAATTTTTTAAAGCTTTGAAAACAAATGAAAAAAAAAGTTTTAGTTCAGTAATTTAGACAGTAATATATTGACTCGAGATGCATTACTAGGAACAGACATTAAATTCAGTTAATAAAATATTAATTCAAAAATGTAGAAAAATGTAAAAGAATATTGAAACTTTCAAAACTAACGTAAGCTTTTAAATTTTTGAAATTATATTTGTTCTGAATTTTGGCAGATCTGAGAAAATGTGAGCCACTTTTTATTTTTTTGGCAAATTTTGAACAAGTTTCTTTCAAATTAAAATATATAAATAATTAATTTTTCATAAATTGAACCGAAACAGGTTTCGTTCATTTTCTGTTTACTTGATATAACACTAAACATTTTTTCTTCAATAACTAAACAAATTTCTGGTATGTTGAAAATGAATTATTTAACTGACTCAAAAATGACAATTTGTCAAATCTAGAATTTCATCAATACTCTAAAATAAGTAATTCTTAAAGGAAATAGTTTAGTCTTCATTATCTAATTTTATTATATTCATTATCAAATGGTGATAAACTTAAAAGCCAAACTTTCCTCTCAAATCGAGATTTAAGCTTATTAAATTTGTCAAAACTTTGAAAAATTACTACACCACAGTCTTTTGTCTTTTCTACCTAGTTCTTCAACGGCTATGGAGTGTAAAAATGAAATATCGAAAGAATAGTAAATATATTTCAATAATCGATGTATTTCCCTTAGGAATTTCCTCAATTAGAAGCAGTTTGAATAATTGTTTGGAACAATCAATTGCTGCTTGAGAAATGAGAACTTAAGGAAATTTTAATAATCTGGAAATAAAGAATATTTGGCATTTATTAAAACGAGAGCAGGGATGCCGATTAAAGGACAAAATGGACGGTTAGCAACCCTAGCTATATTCCAAATATACTGAAGAGCTATGCTAAAATATACTAAATGCATATTTAAATTTGAAATTTCGTGACACCTTGCATGGATTTCGTAGCACAGTAGCATGTCACCACGATAACATAACGGTTTGGAACATTATTTCCTAGAGGCAGTGTCGACAACACTGTTTGTTCTTTTTCATGGTCTTATAATTATGCTATTCTGCTCTCATGTAGCCTCTGGCTTACTGTTAGAACTGCAGAAGGACTAATTTACTTTTAACGAAATTAAAAAATAGACAGATAGTAATAAACAAAAGCTAGTTAAAAGAGTAAGAACGTGCGACCTGCAGCGTACCTTTCTCTAATATTCCAAGTGCTCCCATTTCTCTTTCGTCAGAGAATGACGTCATTTCATAAGCGGTTTAAAAATGGGTTCCGTAGCTGAAAAGAGGAGGAGGAGAACTAGGCAATGACAACAAAAGAGGAAACAACCCTACTGGATTTAACCGCCGGAAGTGATCTGGAATAGGTTATTGCTATATTTCCCGCAAAAAAGTTCATTACCCTTCTCAAGATCAGGATAACGAAACTACAGGTTTTAGGAAAGTTTTTTTTTTTTTGAGAACCCAGATCTGATTTACGTTACCTGATTTATTAATGAGTGAAATTGGAAACTCAAGAGAAAAAAGTGTAAACGTATCAATCAATGCAAATCACTTTTATAAACTTTTAAAAGTGTTTCATTTTCTTCTAAGGAAACAGCATTATTTATAACGAAGCACATAACACTGCCATTTTTCTAAAAGAAAAATTTATCTTTAATATAGTTGATTTCAAATGTACATGTTATTTATTTTTAAAAATAAAATAATATATATAAGAAATCTTTTTTGATTACAAAGTTTTAATTAAATGCACGAAAAAATAAAAATTTGACCAGGCGGTATGGTTTAACCAGGTTTTCATGATTTGGATTTTTACTGTAACTTGTCCTTTCCGTTTCCCCAGTTTTCCACACGAGAGTGCAATTGAATGAAGATTTATGTGCACGCTACGTTTAGTTCCTGCCAGCTGTAACAGTTGTAATTTTTGGCTTTGCTTTTTTCGCTGTCGACAAATTATTTTAACGCTTCTATAGAATTACTAAGCTAGCTTAAAGTAAGATTTATGTTGTGTAGCCTCTGAGTACTATTCCAGGTTTTAATTTAAATTTGACTGTTCCACTTATTTACATTACTACAAACTGTGGTTGATATCGTTAGCAAGCAAAAGTACGTTTGTGTTCTAAATTCTGTTCAAACGAAAAGATTGTTTAAAGTTTTCCACGACTTGCCTATTTGTGCAATGTGTATACAAGCCAGTTTCGCTTAGAAAGTCCTCTAAGAAGGCATATCTTTACTTAGGCAGATAGCCCTCGAAAACTTTGTCAAAAACAAATAAGCCAAACCAACCTAATCATTTATATCTTCATTTTATATCTTTAGTAATAAATTTAAGTAATATAATTTATCATGCATAAAACTGTACAGTTCTTGTTAGATCCTTTTTATAAATAGTTACAACATAGTTGTTAAAAATAAAAGATGTTTCATACACTATATATAACATCGTTTGGCACAGAAAAAATAATCTTTCAATTTTTTAGTTACTTATAACCATTTGCACCTACAACCATTTTATTATAATAAGTAAATAAAAATTTGGAAATTGAAAAAAACGGAATCCAGGGTTGATGAATTAAAATTTCCATCGCTTAGGTCTTATAAGCTTTCGAAATTCAGGAAAGTAAGTATCAGAAAAAGTAAATTATTTCAGTGAAATTAACAAAAGCTACGAAACATGTAGTTAACCTTTATATGAGTGGTACATAAAAATTTAACATAGTAACATCGAAAAAATTCGATAATTCCACACATAGAAAATTCACATCGGAAAAAGGTAGCTTAACTAGCAACATTTCCTGCCTTCTCATTTACAGTAAGCCCAGAGAAAAAAGAAAAAAGCTTCTATTATTTACAATTCGTTTTTGTGATTAAATCAATCATTTGTCAAACGACTGAAAGCTCTCAACCGGCACTCTTTCTTTTTTTTTTTTTTTTTTTTTTTTTTTTTTTTTTTTTTTTTATTTTTTTTTTTTTTTTTTTTGAGTTTCCTATTCAACACATAAGAGCAAACGTACGGTGAATGCTGAATGCAAACTCTCCTGCCAATCGTACTGTTTCTTACTGTTTCTCTTAACAAATCGAAATGTTACGTAAAACTGCATTGCGAAACTTCGTGATAGTTGCTTAATTCTGATCATTTCTGCAGGAAATTCGACTGAAAATTTCAGTTTTGAAATGGAAATCAAATATTGAGTTTATGTATTATTTCATTAAAAATGTTCTTACTCTAAATTAGTGGCTAAGCCTTTTGATAACCCTTTTACCTTTGATATGCTGATGAAAGTATTGAATACATTCAGGTTGCTCGTATTAATAGTCATGTACACGAATTATTATATCTTTATTTAATTGCTGCCCCAATTATTCCGTTGAATAAAACTACTTAACATCGGACCTCAAAATGTTGAAAATCTAGGAGTATCGAAACACGGTTAAAAGTGCAATATCACACCTTAAAGCCCAAATTATGGACCAATTTGTATGATGCAAATACTGAAAAAATTCACAGCAAAAGGAACACTGCTCAGAGAGCAAATTTCGAAATATTTCTTCTTCCACCATTTTGTCTGCCTTTTAATAAAAAAGTATATAATGAAGCCAAATAGCAAGATGTCTTACACAAAAGTGTTTTGGGTTACGGCAAAGCACTCGAGGGCTATCTGCGCTATAGGAGAGATGTCTTCGTGAAGAACTTTATAAAAAAAACGGACTCGTAGTCACATTAGAGGGAAAAACTTTAGTATACTGCAAGATTTGCTCTTGTGTAACGTCACTGAATACAGCTGTTCAAAAACAACTACTCCCTTAGTGTCTACGCTTCTCACACAGGCCAGCAATGGAAAGAGACTAACCTTGTTTGTCTACAGATCGTGGGCAAAACCATAGGTACTTACTCATTATTGCAACCACCTTATTAAAAGTCGTCAGACTTTCAGAATGTACCAAACTCTGACAACCATGCTCGTAATAATACTTCAGTGTAGCAACATGTAGCATAAAAACAAACTAAGAATGTAGCAACAAACTAAAGAATAATATCTTTAATGTCCTCTGATATTTATTTTCCTCATATTTGGATTATTTGTCTATTTTAGAAAAAAAAATATTTATAGTGGTCCACAGATATTCTCTATGATCTAAATATAAAGCAAATAAAATAAAAGACTTCTGAGAAGTAATTACCGAGTCGGACCAAGAAGCTATTGGCACTGTACAAAGTTAAAGGGTGAAAAGTCATTGTGTTTGTCTAGACGTTGTATTTATGTTTCTTTTCTTTCGGGAAGATCTTGAAGTCAAGCCATTCTAAACTAATTTATCTCCTTAATGTCAACTTAACCTTAATTTAAGTTAGTAGCATTATCTCCTTAACCTTGGCATTATCTCTGTCTTACATCTAATGGGAGGTGAGATACGTAAAGTTAAATCAAGTCAAAGGACTTTTCATTGCATCATTTTCTGATTTCGAAACATTTTTCATAGAATAATTAATACAACTATAAAAATGTACAATAATGTTGAATATATAAAAATTGAAATAAAAAATAGAATATTTATGGCTAATAGATGTCCCTACAGCCTTAAAAAATAACTTCAATCCAAACTAATCAACGTAAAAACTAAATTAAATTTATATAAAACTTTAATAAGGCCTGTTTCCTTTTGCAGAAGTGATGTTGGATACTTAACAGAGCAGATAAAGACCTGATATCAACTTTTGAAAGAAAATTCCAAAGAAAGATCTTTGGACCGATACAACAAAATGGCATGTGGAGGATTCCCTATAATCATGAACTATATGGAAAATATAGGAAATATGGTGAAACTGATATTCTGAGAATCGTAAAGACATTTCGTATCAAATGGCTCGGCCATGTGATCAGATATGATGATGCATTTCAAACCAAAAAGATAACCTTTTCGAGAACTGAGGGAGTCAGACGGAAAGCAAGACCACCCACTAGATGGATAGATGATGTCGAGGAAGATTTAAGATTAATTGGAGTTAGCCGATGGAAGGCTATTGCACCGAATGAGGTCAGATGGAGGAAACTTGGAAAGACAGGCTTGGCCCAGGCTGTGAAGCTTTTGAAGAAGACGAATTAATAAAACATTTTTTTGGAGGGGATGTGTTACGATCGCATGATTCTTACCCCTCTTGAAAATAAAAATTGGCAAATGGAGTCCAAAAACGACCCCTTTTAAAGGAATGGTTTTCTTCATCGACCTCCTTACATTTTTCTTCATATAATACACAGAAAATACAACATAACCATAAAATAATATAATTGCATATAAGTAACTTAAGATAACAATTAGATTACATTAACAAAGATAACATTAACAAAGATTAACAAAGGTAACAACAAGAATATTGTTGCGTGCGTCCGGGTTCGTTATGGATTGAATGCACAAGTCGTATCTTTTCACAAGAAATAAAACAAAATACTGAAATATTTCTTCAGAGATATTCATACAATATCGCAATACCTCAAACGTTAAACAGAACTCAATTCAAAACAGAGAAATTAATTCTATCTCACAGCGAATTCGCTACAATCAATAACAACATTAAGTAAACAATACCAATTCGCTTAAAGCAACAACAACTGAGCTGAGGTTTTTTTAATTCGGCTTTTATAAGGTTTTTAATTATTCACGAGAACATTCTAGTAAAATCTATTTTCTCGATTTTTCTGGATGGCAACAGAAATTACGAGATATTTATTTATTAAATATTAAATGCACGCACTCTTGTATTTTTACTTTTCCGACGTAGCTTTCTCTTCAAAAAATCGTCTGCGTTGCGCGGGAAAATAAAGCAATTTTAATTACATTTCCAAATAAATAGCTAAATAAATGCGAAATCCATAACACTGCCTATAACATCTGCATTGCACAGGGAAATAAAACAATTTTAATTACAATTCTAAATAAATAGCTAAATAAATACAAAATCTGTAACAATATTAACAAAAGTTTTCTTATCAGATTTACGTGTAATTGTATTTTTCATTATTAATCTTTTAAATTTTACAAATATAAACAAGTACTCAGAAATAAAACCACAGGTTCTAATAGCAAAAAAATTCGATTTTCATTGATGTTACGGTTGCGCTTCATGTATTGATTGCATTTTTTTAATATTTGGCGTAAAATTAATTAACATAATATTTATATCATGTGATTAAAAATATTCAAACTGTTTCTTATTTTCCATTCTACTTTTGCGTTCTTCGTATTTTTTAATTGTGTTTCCTTTCGCTCTGGCGTTTTACTTTCTTATGTTGCAATAATTACATCGAAAGGTTATGCACTTAAAATACTAATACACTTAATAACTTTAGTGCATTTTTTCCTTATATTTGTTTTGTAAATTTTTCTTGAATATGTGATACGGCTTTAAATCAATAAACAATTAATTATGAATTTTGGTAACAGATGTTTTTATAAACATTCGGAATGTCTATAATGCCTATAAACTTGTGGTGTATATTCGGCTGTCGACTTCCATTCGCCCCCTGGTCATTATTGACCCCTTTTAAAATTTCATTGACTTTCAGGGGTTTAATAACTATCCCATTAGGAACCCCTTAAAATTCAGAGGAACTCAAGGGCTATCTGCTGTTTGATGACGGATTCCTTTGTGAAAGTCTTTTGAGGAAATTGACTCGTATCCACCTTCCACAAGGGAAAATCCACCGAAACTTTCATGCGACCAGCCTGGATTCGAACTCGAGTCGAACTACCAGCGGTCAGCGACTTTACTGCTGGGCTGCTAGTACACCCAAGATACTCATTGGAAAGTAGATGCCAGACAAATATATACAGGGTTATTCAAAAAGAAAGAGCAGATTTCAAACATTTATTTCTTCCAAACTACAAAAGATAGAAACATGATTCTAACGTTAATGGATAGAGAAAAGTTTACAATTATGGTATGCATTCAATATGAGCACCGTGTGTTACACGACAAATGTCAAAACGGTGGCTCATTTCTTGCCACAGACGAATCAGCAGGTCTTTGGTCGTCGATAAAGTTGATCTTCTGCTCCTCCTCTTCCAATCCAGCGTCCTGGAATAGTGTTATTCAAGTAACGTCTAACGTGTCGAGAGAAATGAGGCGGGGCACCATCTTGCACGAAGATGAAGTCATCTGAATCATCTTCAATTTGGGGAAATAACCAGTTTTGAAGCATATCTAAACCATGATTGGAACTTTTACCCGTACTAATAATAAATTGTACAGTTTTCTCTATCCATTAACGTTAGAATCATGTTTCTATCTTTTGCAGTTTGGAAGAAATACATGTTTGCAATCTGCTCTTTCTTTTTGAATAACACTGTATATATAGCACATTTGATGCAGCACGTATATTATTTGATTGGTAAAAATTTTAGTTTTGTATTAACAAAGTTTTTAGACAACTAAAATTCAAGCTTAATTTTTGTTTAAAAATGTATATAGGCTGGTTCATAAGTAACGTTAGGATTTAAGCAGAAAGTAGCTTTTTTTCGTGTGTTGCATTTTTCCTTTTCAGAAATATATAGCTAACATTTGGAAGTATTCTAATGGAAAGACTCACCGGCAAGCAAAAGACGAAAGCTGTTGAGTTTGAAAATCGACACTGTTTCTTTGAAGCAAAGAGCATACCAATTGGTTTAATCATTTTCAGTGACAAATAATGACTTTCTTGGGGAAAATTTTGGAAATCTCGCAATTTCCCGATCCGATCGTCAAATTTAACGAACGCAGATTTTTCTCCTTTGGGAAAAGAGAAGGTATATGGAAATAAAAGCTGTAACTATGCAATAGCTTAACTTAAACATTCGACAAGCAATTTAAGAGTTACCACCGAAAATTCTAGCAAGAGTTACGGAGAATTCTCAAGATGAGTTCACCTCAAGTCGAAGTTGACAATGGCCATTATTTGCCAGGTATTATCTTTTTTATATTATATTTCATAAACAATATTTAATGTGAAGGGCAGAAAAAAAATAAATGTCCAAAGGAAAAAATCATTTTTCAATACTTAAATTAAGCCTCTTGCGCGGCCAGCCTCGCAAAATAGTTATTGTGAGAAAGAAAAAAAATATTTAACGATTTTAACGAGTCCAGATGGTATAATTTTATAAAAATATTTAATATTTCGAACTAGACATCTCGGGATTTAAATGCATTTTTATTTAAATCAATCAGAAAAAACAGCAAAAAATATATTCTTAAGAACTGCGTTTATGGCTTTTAAATCGCTTGTTTTTTTAATCAGTGACAGTCCGTTTAAGTATGAACATTAAACACTTTACTTATTAGAGACACGCTTGCGCGCGGAAGATAAGAGTATTTTATTTCATTCAGTGACAACACACTGGATTTAAACAGCTGAGTTTGTTGATTAAAATTTAAAGATAAATGTTTGTTATTTTGCCGAATGGTAACATAGCGTGCTGGAGATAATAATGCTTTATTTCGATCATAACTGCCGCTACTGGCCTTGCAGATCTCTGAGTTTTTAATCCAAAATTCATTAAATTTGTACAAAAACGAAATAAGTAAAAAAATTAAAAATTTTGGCTTCGAGGTGCACATGTGCGGGGGGTGGACTAGCATTATTCAAAATCTGGGGGCTGTAAGTGACGCTGCTTTTCCCCAAATGCTAGGAATATATCGCATGCATACAAACAGATTCTTCATTGTTTATAGTAGGGATGACGCTAATCATGAGCTCCTCTTGATAAGAAACAAAAATGCTACGGAATGAAAGAAAATTAAACGCTTTTCATTTTTCTTTAAATTTTTGTGGAGGGGAGATTAAAATAAATAAATCGCAATGAAACAGATTAGAATAAAATAGAAGGAAATCTATAATAAATTATTGTTCGAAATATGCAATACTTTTTTTTTGTTTGTTTGTTCAACAGAGACAGTAAAATTTCAAGGAAAAAAAATTAAATTCTCTCTGGATTACACGTTAATTATGCTCAATTTAAAAATGTATATTTTAAAAGAATTCCATTTAAATCGTGCTATTAAATCTCTGTTAATTATTAGTATTAATATAAGCCAACACGAGAAACATTTGAATTTCATTTTCTGTTCGTTACATTTTTTGAATAATGTAAATATACACTTTATAATATAGAGCTACATATTTCCGTTGATTTTAATACCGAATATAGGAAATTGAAGGAAATATTTTAACTAAGACTTCATTTAAAAATCTTTTAGCGTCTACATTATGGATAAAATTATTTACTTTACCCTCTCTGTAATCAAGATAATAATAAAATCAAATTTCTTTCAGGAAAATACTTCTCTCAGAGATAATCAAGTTAATGTTACAAAGCTAGCTCGCTTCTCCCTAAAATTTTTACAATTTTATGAAAATAAACCTTTACCTCAGTTCGTAACCGTTTTTTATAAAATCTTTGTTAATTTTATTTTGCTGTTACTTTCAGAAAAGCAGTATTTAGAACAGATACAATTTTTGGCTATTGCTAAGTTAACAGCAGTTAATTTCATTTACTAAAATTCTCCTACAATATCTTACCCGTAGTTAAAAAATGTTACTTATTTAATCCATTACTAATTCCCAGTCTAGCAGATGAATTCATACAGCAAATAGAAAGCTTAATCTAAAATGTATCCGCATAAATATTTCACTTAGGAGCCCTTGATCAAATTACAGCCATTTCTTCCCATTTTTTGACCTTCAATTTCCTTATATAGTTTGAAGCCAATAAACGACTCTCAATGAGGTGACATTCACTAATTTTTACAAAGTATCATCAAAAAGGAATTACTTCATCGTCAAAAGGAATCGTCTCCATCATGCAGTGAATGTAAAAGAAAAGTATTCTTAATTATAGTAGTGTATGAGCATAACAAATCTAATTTTTCAGTGAAAGCATATACCATATTTTGCATCACATCTCAAAGATTTACAACTCTCGGTGGATAGGTTTGTACCAAAGATATCTAAATTCCAGAATTTCTCCCAGACTTATTGTTATTATTTATTCCAAGTACAGTATAGTACAGGACAGATCCATGAAATTCACATGGCATGAAAATTCACAGATAGGACAAAAGTGCGTCTGTTATCTTATATTAGAAAAGACGAAGAGAAAAAGAAAAAAAATATATAAAACAAAAAATCTAAAAGCTTTCCGATTTTACATTACGCCCAAAGGGGCTTTTTTTAACGTTTTTGTGTGTTACCGTTATTTATCAAATATCATGTTCTTCGCACATAAACCATCAAATTCAGTTCAACAGCAATAACGCAAAATCATTTTCATTATCATAGAGCATATCTCTAGAATTTCCGATAAACTGTCTCGCGCGTTGGAGATAAAAACGACAGTGTTGCCACTGTTCGCTTTTAAATCGTTGAGTTTATTAATCAAAAATTCGTTAAAGTTTTACAAAATATGAAATAGATAATAAAACAAATCCCAGATTCCAAATCTTCCATATGCCCACATTCGGGTGGAAACGTACGTTACTCAAAATTTAATGGCTTTAGGTACCGTTGCTTTATCACAATGCGAGAAACATACATACGTTTATACAGATTCTTCACTATTTAATATTTCTACAGGTTCTAATATAATACAGGGTTCTAATATTTGGTGGCAGCAATTTGAAAAGTGAACCGACATTTCAACGCAAAATGCCAAAACGAAATTAATAGTCCTTCTGGGCAAACTGCCCCTTTGGACTAATAAAATCTGAAAGCTTTCAGATTTTATATTACGCTCAAAGGAGCATTTTGTTAATATTTCATGTGTTACCTTTATTTATCAAATATCATGTTCTTCGCACTTAAACGGCATAAAATTCAATTTAACGGCAATATCACAAAATATTTAAAAATACGTAGTATACCTTTATAATTTCAGATATACAATCACGCGCTCTCTAGATAAAAATATTTATTTCGTAAAGTATTTGCCTTTGCTCGCTTTAAAGGCGTTAGGTTTTTTAATGGAAAATTCGTTAAAGTTTTACAAAATATGAAATAGGTAATGAAACAAATTCAAAATCCGGGCTTCCAGGTACCATGTTCGGGTGAAGATTTATGTTATTCAAAATTTGATAGCTCTAGATACCGTTGTTTTTTCACAATTCCAGAAATATACATACATTCATGCAGAATCTTCATTATTTAGTTTCTTTGAAATATAATACGGGACGATAATATTTCACGGCTACAAAGATTTTGTATTGCAGCTGAAATAGGAGATAAATAAAAATTCAATGCATGTTCACTTCAAATTTATTGATTGTATTAAAATAGCACAAAATCCAATGAACCTTTTCGTTAAGAGTACTTCTGAAATTGTGAGAACATAAATTAATTAAAGAATCCGAACATCGCCTCTCTGTAAGACAACCTCCTTTACAGGAAACGAAAATAATCTGGAACTGTGGGCGTTCGTCTACCGAAGATTCAGTGCATATCGTTGTTACAAAAGTAGGAAGTGACAAAAAAAGAACTTTCAGAAAAGGGACGGTGAGCCAAAAAATGTCACGAAACTATACTCTAAACTCTTGATATTTAATCTGGCAGATACACAAGTTGAAAACAAATTCACGGAGGAAATTAAACTGTCTTTTGTTTCTACTTTCCTTTTTTGCGAAGTACTATACCAGACAAAACTTAGAAAGCGCAAATATAAAAAAAATGCATTGAAAAAAAAAAGAAAAATATGAAAGAGTTTAGATTTTAATAGTGGCCCAAAAGGATTTTTTAAGGTTTTTTTTTCGCCGAAATCGCAATATACCAGTCTGCTTTTGCACTCGCTTCTGGAAACCCATTTCTTTTTGTCTTTTTAGCTTCATTTTTAAACATAACTTTCTTCACACGTATGCCATATACAGTTCAACAGCAAAATTACAAAAATTTTAAACGCAGGATATGTTTATATGGAGGATATGGAGCATTACGTTTTTCAAAATTTCATGGCACAAGGCTGCGCATTTTTTTACGATGTAAAGAACATAAACACCTATATGCAATTTTCATTATTTAATTTCTTTAAAAATAATAAAGGGAGATAATATTTGGTGGCAACAGCCTGAAAAATAATGCAACCGTTTATAATGGACGACGTAAAATCCCGTTTCTAGACTAATAGCTCATTCGGCCTAACACCGTTTTAGACATTAAAAAAAATAGATTAAAAAAACTGAAAGCTTTCAGAATATTATAAGTAATTATAAAAAGCTTTCAGATTTTATATTACACTAAAAAAGGCGTTCGTTTCATTTCACTCACACATACACTTTTAGAGATCACTTTGGCCAACGCCCCTTTGGGCTAAAAATATTTAAAAACAACATACCTTTAGAATTTCCTATAGACCTCGAGCACTGTAGATAAAGATGTTTTATTCTCTGCAGTGTTGCCACTGCTCGCTTTTAAATCGTTTATTTTTTTAGTTAAAAATTCGTTTAAATTTTACAGAAGATGAAATAGATAACAAAACAATTTGGAAATTCAAAATTAGGGCTTTCAGATGTCCATAGTCAGATGGAGGACTACGTGATTCAAAATTTTATGACTCTAGGTACCGTTGCTTTTTCACAATGCGAGAAACATGCATACATTTATTTCTTTAAATATAATACAGGGCGATAATATTTGGTGGGAACAATTTGAAAAGCGATTCAGCGCTTTTAGTGATTTGACGCAAAATGCGGTTTCGAGGCTAATAGCTTCTTTTGGGCTTAAAAAGTCCTTGAAAACGTTACGAGGCTAAGGCTGCTTTTTTGCTTCATTTAAAATTTTATACTGGGATGTCATGTTCTACTGAAGAATGACTTTCGAATGTTAAGTTTAGGGGTAGAGCATCGGTCAAATAATTTCCAGAGATTTTATGAACAGTTCATCAATGAAATTTTGCATTAAGGACATTGTGAACAGTTCATAGACAAACTTGTGTGTTTTTCTAATTTAAAATGCTATGAAAATACCTATTCATATGTTTCTTCATATTCGTACTGAATTAGTAAATTTCGCTGCTATTGCGAAGGCTATTTTTCTCACCGTTTAAGGTTATTATTCGGTTAAAGTTATCAAAATAGCAGTACACAAATGTGATCGTTTTAAGCGGCACGTACTAGAGTTCAGTATTTTGCATTCCTATTCAGAATGATTTCGAGATAGGAAATACTCTATTTACATATCTCATTCACGAGTGGAATTCAAAATATTCGCCTGTTGAGTTGATTAAGAGTGTTATTTAAGAAGACAGAATCTACTTTCCATACTTCCCAAAGAAGTTTCACGAATAACAGAAACTAAAGAAGACAGCTACAGTTTTTACAATAAAAAGTGACAGTGTACGAGCCTGTTCTGTAAATGACAGCTCTTCCAACAGATAGTATTTCACACACATGTAAAGGATGCCTTAAGATAATAGCGTACTTGATGCCTCTGCTGCACAAATAATCTCCAGTCTTAAGATGAAAGGCAATAAATAAAGCCTGAATAAATAATTTCTTGTTTTCTCTTTATATTTTGATGCTACAGTGGGCGGCTGTTAATGTGATCACGTTTGTGCACGAATGCTTTGATACGCTAACCGAATGATAACAGTAAGCGACGAGAAAAAATAGCTTTCAAACTTTCAGAGGAATTTAACTAATTCAATAGATCTGTATTAAGAAATAAATATATAAATAAGTATTTTCATAGCATTTTAATTAGGAAAATATAAAAGTTGATTTATGACTTATTCGTTATGTCTTTAATGCAAAAGTTCGTTGTTGAACTGTTCATGAAGTTTCTAGAAATTATTTGACCGCTGCTGTACCCCTAATCTTAATACTCGGAGGGTATCCCTCATTGAAAGGGAATATGCCAACATAAAATTTTAAATTAAGCAAAAGCAGCTTTATTTTGTTGTATACATTTTCTGGGAACTTTTTTTTTTCATGAAAAAGAAAAACATTCTGCAGTATTTTTTTACTCCTGAGAAAGAAAGGCCTGTGTCTTATTGTCCTAAAAATCGGTAATTGTTTAAAATCTACATCACACTAAAGCTTTTTCTTGCCTAATTTTAAATGGTTGTCTAAAATCCGATTTAAGCCCTCATATGGCGATATTTCTCTGTCACTTGGCAGTGTTTACAAGCTATTTTGAACTTATTTGGCGAGCGAAATTAGCTTTTATTTGGCAACTTTAGTCTAAAAGGTTTAATCTATAATATTTTGATCATATTAAACGAATTGCTGATCCATAATAAAGGATCAATTTTCCATGCTTCCAGTATACAGATGAGCGGGATTTAGACAAGTCTATAAATTATTCGAGCGTAAAATCAGTCATTTTGTACAGCCTTCAAATTAGTTTCGAATTTGGAGAAAATTATTGCTTATTTTATTGAAAAACCTAATTTACGGAAATACATGTGTATAAAAATATCGAACTTTATTCAGAAATTTATCAATATTTTTTACAAATAGAATATATCTCTTAATGAAAAGGTGCAAAAGGCAACGTTCCTATGTTCAGTAAATAAAATGGATGAGTGACTGAAGTTAAAGCTGTATTCTTCTCAGCCTACGATCCATATTTTTAATTCCTTTAATTTCACTAACTGACAACTATCATATAAATGAAAAATCTATATATAAAACGGAATGTTCTATTCAAAAACTATTTCATAAATAAGGTTTGAAACTTGATAGTTCTGTTTCCAATTTAATAAGCGAAAAATATTATAACTGGTTTTTTAATAACATGTAAACCCGTCGAAACAACCACAGTGAATTCGTTCATAATGAGAAATATTTACTTGTGTGCACAAATTATGTGTAAACTAAATAGGAAACCTGAGTATTTCGAAGTTTGTGAAACAGAACTTTATTGAAAGAGAGTCATCAAAAGAAGTCATACAAATATTTCATATTAATAAAATAATAATACCCACTTCTTTAACCCCCTTTTTTACTCGCGAACTAGCTATTTTTAGGCTTTCGTCATAACAAAGTGGCCGGAAGCGGTGGGCATTATATTATGGAGGAACCTAATAGGCGGCCACCGTTACCTCCCATGAAGGGACAGATAATTTACATCCATGCCTTCTCCGGGATTCGAGCCCACGCCCTTTGAATCTCCTAACCACTGCACTGTCTGGTTGGCGCTCTTTATCGAATATAAAATTAAGCATTTAAATAAAATTAATAAAAAGAAAAAAATTAGACATGATTGCAAGGTATGGATAATTACGTAATGTTATCATCATAAGGTCTCAGAATAATACAGATGATAATGTAGATATAACAGTCTGAATTGGAAGAGACATACATTATTATAAAATTTAATATTAGACGAAAATAAAGTTTTTAGCCAAAATGGGCGTTAGCACAGAAATCTCGAAACGACATTTTGGGTCGAATCACTATAAATGGTTGTATCATTTTTCAGATTCTTGCTACCAAATATTTTCACTCTGTATTATATTTAAAGAAACTAGATAATGAAGAATCTGCATGAATGTCTGTACGTTTCTCCCTTTGCAAAAAAACAACGGCACCTAGAGTCATCAAATTTTGAATAGCATAGTCCTCCACCCGAACATAGGTACATGGAAGCCTGAATTTGGATTTTGTTTTATTTTCTGTTTTATATTTTGTAAAACTTTTGATTAAAATTGTAAACTTTTGATATTGAATTTTTGATTAAAAAAACACAACAATTTCAAAGCGAGCAGTGGCAACATTGTAAGGAATAAAACATTTTTATCTCCAGCGCGAGAGAATGTCTATCGGAAATTCCAAAGGTATGCTATTTTTAAATATTTTTAGCCCAATTTGGCATTAACCCAAGTGTTCTTGAAACGTTGCGTGTTTGTAAATGAAAAAAACGCCCGTTTCAGCGTAATACAGAATCTGAAAGATTTCAGAATTTTCGTTTAAAGTCTGCTCTAGCCTACAATGTTTTATTGCATAATTTTAAACATGTAAGAGAAAGATTATTTTTTATAGACATTGTGTATAACGTATGACTTTAACTAAACCTTTTATTAAATACATTCGAATTATGTAAATGCTATCAAAATAACACGCTTAAAAATTATTCCTTTCATAAATAACAATAAAATTGCTACAAAGGACGCAATTTTAATGATTAAAAAAGCTAATAATGCATCTTAAAATTCTTTAAACCATTTTGCTTGGAAATGACTTACTTTATAATATAATAATTCTTTGAAGTGATAACAAGAATTTATTATATAGTATTCGAAGGAAACTTTATAAATATAAATTGATTCATTGTGATAAAAGACATAAACTATGGCTCAAAATCTTGATTTTCAACTTAAACCACTGTGAACGATTGCATACACCCAAACTGACTTTTTTTTTATGTAAAAAGTAGCCTTCTATTGTGCTGTAAAAAGAAGATGCTTTGATTAGGAATAACGCATGCAATTATGGGAGAGCTGAGTGTCTGTGCTCCCTTTTTTGCATCCTTGTACGAAGTTAAGTATTGTAATCGCGAAAAATTTCGAGTAACGTATTTCAACGGAAATATCCATTTTGATCGTTCCCGAACTCATTTGGATGTTTTTTTTCCTTTACATACGGATAGAATAAAGGACTCTTTTTTCCAAAACGGACTGTAAAATGGATTTAAAATGGATTCAAAGGAGATTTTTTTCATGACGTCTGTACGTACGTATGTATGTATCTTGCATAACTCAAAAACGATTAGTTACAGAAGGTTGAAATTTTGCATATACGACTTTTATAACATATGGTTATGCATCTCTCTTTTTTTATACAGAAATATTTATTTATCTTTATATATTTCATATATAAAAACAAACACGTATGTATATAAATTGTAACAAAAAATTAATTTCCCAAAAGTGCTTAGACAGGTTTAAAGTAAAATCCATTTTACGGTAAGAACATGTCTTCTGCTCAGGCATATCGATTTCATTGGCATAAAGAGTCAGCATACTTAATGTGTAGTATCCAAAACAGCACAAAACAACCAGAAAAAAAAGTAACGAATCAAATTAATTTGTAATTGATAGATAGCGAAGACCTGTATTGGTATCAGTAACTAAAACAGATTTCTTTCTTTCAGATCTTATTCAAGATCTATTAATTAAATTCGAGTTGTTGATATTAGTAAAAGTTTATAATTAAAATTGCTGCATCGATGTCCTTTAACACCTATCAGTTTCATTAATAGTACTAATAATAATTACTGTCTTTCCTAAGATTTTTATTTTTCCTAGAGCAATGGTAATACATTAAAAAATAAAAGGTTTTCTAATAAAATCTTCTTTTATCGCCATTTTACTTATAATAATCATAATAATTAAATATTTGGATAGATTTCGTTAACGTAGCGAGCTTTAAAAAAGTAAGGCCTGCATATATGTAGTTAGTCTAACAATAAATATCTAAAAAATTGTTATAAATTATTGTTGTAAATATCTAACAATATTGATATCGTTGTGAATATCTAATGTTATTTAGTATGAGATTTTAATTGTTCTAAAAAGAATATTGAACAGGTCTTTATTTTACAAGACGGAATATAGTTTTTGTTTGGGGTTTTTTTTTTTTTTTTTTTTTTTAATGATCTGAATCTTAAGAGAAACATTGGCACCATTATAGCGCCAAGAATTCTATTAATAGGAAAATTATGTAAAATTATATAATTTACGTAATGACAACATGATTACGTAATAATAACCTCGTTATTCTAAAACAATTTCGCAATAAATACGACGTATCAGCGGAAATTTCGCTGTAGGGCAAATCGTCCTTGAATCACACATACGCCCTTTACGGTTACAAGACGAATGGAGGAGATTTCTGAAGGTCATAGAAGCTGAGAGTTTTGAAAACTGCTCGGGATCACTTGCAGAAGTTTCTGAAGTGCTGTTCTAAATAAGAATTAAGGTGGGAGAATGGCGTGCTGCGGAGAAGAGAGCAGTTACACCTGTTGATTTTACGCCAACTTTTCGACAGGAAAAAAAGAAAAATCGTCGAAGAGAACTTTCCTTTTCAAACATAATGCTAGGAATCACGAGTTTAGAATAGTGGTCTCAAACTCAAATTGCATGCGGGCCGAATGCCCGAAGTGAAAACAGCAGACAGGGCTAATTTTTTTCCTTTTCTTTTCTTTTTCCTTTTTACTTAATTTCGCTAACTACATATATAGCAAAGCCTACGTAAACAATAATAATAATAACGCAAAGGAAAGTATTCAAATTTATATTTATTTTCCGTCTGAAATCTAAATTTTGTTGTCTGAAAGACATTTCTGATGGTCACATTTTCTAATTCAAGCATATTTACAGCTAAATATGAATATTTAAGACACATTACAATAGAAGAGAAACACGCCAATGTGACAATCAAATTCGCTGAAACAACCTTGTATTTGGAGTACATTTGCTAAAAACACTCAATCGAACTACCCTTGAAATCGATTGAGTGTTTTTAGTAAATGTACGCCAAATACAAGGTTGTTTTAGCGAATTTGATTTAAGACACATATTTATTTCAAATAATTCTTATATATTTAATTAATCGTTAAATATCTTACTTAAATTTAAACTATAAATAAAGAAATTATGAACACTGAGTTGTACAAAACTTGAGATTAAATAATGATAACCTACTCTTTCTTTTATTTATTGGATTTTTCTTTGAGACATAAATTAAAACACATGTATTTATTTCTATTCTAACATTTATAAACTTCTTTATTTTTTTATTCCGGCTTCACACTCTATGGCATTTATGTTGAGTTAAAGTTATGTTGAGTTGGAGAAAAATTATTAGAAATTATCTTCATCACAGATTGTATATGCTCATTGGTCAATCAGGTTCTTTTTATAATTTTTAGTTTGGGGAAAAAATATTCAAATGTAAATGTATTCCAAAACAAGAAAGTTATTCTTAGCGCAAAAATGCGTAATTGGGAGTATATATTTTTTTAATATGAATAAAAATTAATGAGATCTGTATCTTCAAATATTTAAATAAGCTTTATATCACGTTGTAAGTGAAGTAGCTCCATTTACAGATTTATCTGTGCGCTATTCCACGTTCGATTTTAATGGTTATGTAAAAAGTACGCTGGCAAGATGACATCCGTTCTAGGTAGAGCCATTCGGAATTGAATGTCATCCCACTGGGAAATTTTATTGGAACAAAAAATAAATAAATAAATAAAAGAGCATAAAAAATTACATGCATAGATTTTGCAGTGTTTCACAACAACGGTATTACAGAATGAACATAATCATTGTTATCAATATCATTAATTTCTATTGTGTACATTAGGGGTCAGCAAATAAAGAAAAGGGCAGATAGTAAAACCTTTAGGCGCAGCGGGCCAAGTAACATATATGAAGACAAGACTGGGTTAGTGTCTCGTACAGAGAAAAAATTCATTTATTTTTATTATGAAGTTATACTTTTATATAATTTTTATACACATTATACTAACCAAAAAATTATTATTTTATTAAATGAATTAAACTTCTAATGCAAAGAATGTAATTGTTATTTCTGAGATAATATATCACGACAGTGGAGTTCGAAATTAGTACGTCTACCACTTAAGTTGTTTGCAAATGATCATCTGTTAATAATGATCTGAATTGCGATTTCACTTCATTTTGAGAAATCGTCTTTTTGCATTGTTAAGTACTCCCAAATACGGATATCCATCACCGTGAATGATTTTAATTAGTTACCTTAAGAAAGATATTCAGAAAATTGAGTTAAATCCTTTTCTTTAAACATAATTTTGAACATATCATCATTTTGGAAATCATTCACGTCCAGTTAAACGCCTAATGAAAGCTCCTCAATTATACAGTCAAATGAATTTTGCAAGATGGAAATATCTTTTGCACTTACATCAAGATCCATAAAATGCTGTTGTAACTGTAGTGTAAATTCAGGAAACATATCTTAAGATAATATTTTTAGGAATGGACTTTCCTTAATATTTTAATTTTTTTAACAGAGGATCTATTTTTATATTCCTACATAAAAGTACACGTCGAAAAAAAGGGGGGGTAGTTCTATATCTCCCGTTCTACTGGGCCGATTGATCAAATTCAAATTGTGTTTTTCATGGCTCGAAAGCGCGACTTAGGATATGCATTAGGTTTATATATAACATTGTTCAAATATAGATATTTTGACACAAAATCGGACTTTTTCTGAAATGACATGCCAATTTTTTTTTCATATTTCGATTCTAGGACTCAAATTATGCCAATCTCCCAAGTTTTGTAAAAACCGCACGAGTAGTTTTTAAAAAATTAGCTCTCAAAATTTTAGCTCTTCAATGTTAATTCAATTTGGTATGTATTTATTAATATCTCTTTTTTTATGAATTTTATTTGATTCCTTCCTTTTTGAATTTTAGGTTTGAATTTAAATTTTAGTTTAGTTTAAAATTTAGGTTCATTCTAAATAAAATTCACCCATTTTTTATAATTTATTTTTTTAATTTTCATCTTTAAATAATTTTTATAAATTTTTCGAAAAAAAATTTCCATTATAACCTATAACATTTTTACAATCACTTTAAAGTAGGTGTATTTTTAAGCATATCTGCAAAACATTAGAGCTTTTTATTCTAAATTTCCCAAGATACACTTGAATTTATATATTGGCGCGTTTTGAAATTTGACATATTTGTTGAAAGCGATAATAGCGAAAATGTGATTTACGCACTTTGTTGAAATTATTTGAAAATAGGAACGATCTGACTTTTTTTCCGCTCCTGCACAATGGAAGGGAAAGGAAAATAGGTTACCATATATTAAGAAGTTCGCCAAGTGAATTATTCTTGGCTCAAACTGAAAAAAAATGCGCCAAGTTAAATTTTTGAATTTCTCACCACATTTTACAAAATTTAATATTTAGGCATAATTTGAATCGTAGAATCGAAATACGGAAAAACTTGGTATGTTATTTCAGAAAATGTTTCATTTTGTGTTAAAATACCTATATTAGAACAAAGCTATATATAAATCTAATATATATTTTAAGTCGCGCTTTTGAGACATGAAAAACGCAATTTGAATTTCATCAATCGGCTCAATAGAACGGAAGATATAGAAGTGTCCGCCCCTTTTTTGGGGGAGCAGTGTACATATACTTAAAAAAATAAGGTTCTTCGAACATCTCTACTAATCAGAGGAATGCAGTTGTCCGCCCCCTCTCGCTACGCCCATGCTCAAGGCTATTTTGTTTGATGCGTATGCCCCTGCATATATTATTATTACGTATCTTATTAGGAAGTTATTCATTACTTTATCATTTACAAAAACAGAGTGCAGATCTAAATAGGTTTGTATCAATAATGTAATCTTATCCGATTCTGAGATGGTTGCCTCATGACGAAACGAATATTTCTTTTGCTTCAAGATGCACAGTTCAAAAGTGATTGAAAAAAAGAAATCCTACTTAAATAATTACGTAATCAAAGAGATACGCCTAAACAAATATTTGTTTTAGGAAGCTCCAAAGAAGTCCACAGCCTCACACAAACATGACTCAACAGACTGATTCATAATGGCAAACCAATAACTGCATCGGTTGTTTAACGACAGTTATTTAAGCCAGAAACTAGCATTGGGTAAGCAGACACCTGCTTTTGACCTGTGATATATCAATCCTAATTAAGTATGTCTCCCGATGGACCAGACTGTCTGGATCAACAGTGGAGAAATTATAGGTCAAAACAGCCAGAGCTTTTTTCCTTTGCCGATGGAAAATTTTTCACGATTTTCATCACTTCCTTCTTCTATGTCAAGCCCCTTTCGTTTCCTTGAATGGACACTAGGCTGGTATGCGATCTGTAATAAATTCTTCTGGCTATGATCTCTTTCGTAATGTTTTAATTATGAGTATTTATTTCACTCCGTCTTTTAATGCAAGAGTGAATTATTCAAGAGTTACTTTTGTAGTTATAATAAAAAAATTCTAGTTTGCTTGTTTTAGTTTAATTTGCTAGTCTTTAGTTTGCTTTGTTTTACTATGATACATTTTATTATTTAGAACAGCGGTACTTAGTGCAATGAAAATTCAGATATCAAAAATATCCTGTTCAAGTGTTTCTAGTAAATAAATAATTAATGAAACTTGGAATCGTAAGCGTAAGAAATCATTGCACAACTAACCGCAAAATGTATTTAGCGATTTCAAAATTTATTTGACATTAAGACTTCTCCGAGTTCTCGACTGGCAACTTTTTTTCATTCATTAGAATAATTTTTTTAAACAAATTCCATTTTTTGCAATATTTTAAGTTTTAGAGCGGTAACAATAAGTATTTCATTTAATAAATGGAATATTTCATAATAAAATGCAACAGTCTAAAGACTTTTTTATGCCATTAGCGCAGAGTTTTTTTCGCTCTTAATCTTGCATTTAAGGAATTCAAATACCAAATCTTCGCTTCTTCAAGCATAACGCTTTGGAAACGAAGGAACAAGATAAATGTGAAGACTGAAAGTCATATTGATAAGCTAACTGAATCAAAAGTCATTAATTTTCACCAGTTTTTTTTTTTTTGGTAGAATTTGTTTTAAAGAAATGAAGATAACATTGTATTCCAATCAAAGGATAAAAGCAGATAGTCAATAACTTAACCAATCACAAACAGTAAATACACTGGTGAAATAAATTAAGAGAATTTGCATATTTTATTGAATTGCATGAAAAGAACTGAACTGAAAGAAAAACCACCGCTTCTATATAAAAATGCAAATCTTGTACGGCAAATACGTAAGCGTACACGTGTGTGTAAGCGGAGCTAGCAGAAAAACGGGCTTTATAAGCGCGTGGAGGGTAAGACGAATTACGTTCGCTAGCACATCTCGGCGAATTTCTTGATGTTATCTTGCAGCAATCGGTTAAATTCACATCGGAACAGTAAAAATGAGTAAGCACCAACGTTTAGATGATGGAATGAGGTGGCGAATTGTGGGGAGGCTAAAGGCTGGCCAATCGCAAGTCCAGATACGCAGAGAGTTTAATTTAACCCCGAGTGGTAGTGTGTAACCTATGGAAACGGTTCCAGGATACTGGATCCATCGAGAGAAACCTGGGGAAGGTCGTCCAAAAGCCACAACGCCAGAGAAGATCGCTATTTGTCCATTTTAACGAGGCGTAATAGAGAGGCTACAGCTTCTCAGCTCTCTCGGGACCTGAATGCAGCCACAGGAACCCGTGAAACAAGGGTGACTGTTTTTAAACACTGAATGAGAGAGGATTGTTTGCCAGAAGACCGGCTGTTTGCGTCCCGCTCACGTCTACGGACAGGAGAGTCCGATTATAATGGTGCAAGCAGCATAGTGATTAAAGTACGGAGCAATAGGTGACCGTTCTGTTCCCCGACGAATCCCTTTTAGCCTAAACACTGATTCTCGCAATACTTTCATAGGGAGAGAGTCAGGGACCCACTACCTACCCTCCAATGTCCGCGAAATCAACAGTTACCGCGGTGGTGATGGAATGGTATGGGCAGGCATCAGGTTGGATGGCTACACACCTCTCCACCTCTTTGACAGAGGCTGTAAGGCTGGTGTGAAGTATAGGGATGAGGTCTCGGAGCCCTGTGTTCGCCATTTCCGGGGTGCAGTGGGCCCCGAGTTCATCTTACAGGACGATAACGCGAGGCAACATAAAGCTCTTCTGGTCGACGAATTTCCCGAGAGAGAGGATATTCGCCGGATGGATTGGAGAGCCAAGTCTATAGACCTCAACCCTACAGAGCATGTCTGGGACGCTCTGGGGAGGGCAATTGCAACTTGCAACCCCCCTCCGAGAACCATCCAGGAACTGAAAACAGCGTTGCTCAATGAATGGGACCAATTGCCACAGGCACTGATAAAGTACCTTATTTCCAGTATGACATCACTCTGCGAGGCCTGTATGGCTGTAATAGGGAACCATACCCTTATTAACCCATTTCTTTTGTGTCTTCTGCAACCACTGTTTCAGATCTTTAGACTCCCATGAGTGTTACACACGAATATGTGTGTATATTACAACTGTTGAATGTTTATTTTGTTTGTATTGTATTAACCTATGTTCACACCAAATTTTATTAAAATCTGTCCAGTAGTTTTGGAGATCGTAGATCAAACATGAAAATTCTCTTTATTTATTTCACTAGTGTATAACATATGTATATATCAAAAAGTAATTCACAATCTTAAAAATGTAAATAAATGAATCATAAATTTTAAAAAAGATACATATTTGAAAGTAATCTAAAATACGTTAGTAAATGAACAAATTTGACACAGAAACAAAAGTGAATTTTTCATAATTTTACTCTATCAATTTTGCTTAATCATCCACTTTTGGATGATCTATTTGTTTCTATTTGTTTCTATTTATCTATTTGAATCTATTTGTTTAGCTTTTGAATTAGAGAATAAGTATGTCTTCCTACTCATAGAAACAGAGATTTTATATGCGATATTCAAAATAATGACCGATAATATTATGAAAGCTGAAATTTGTTTTAACTTTTTAATGCATTTAACTAAAATTGAGTAGCTTAAATGATCAAACTCGTGATCATTTAACCGTTTTATCACCGAGATAGTTGCCAAAAGTGCATCAAGGGGGGGACCGAATTACACCCGCGAAAAAAGCGAAATCCAAGAGACTCCTATTCTACTTCCTTTATCATGAAACAAAACTTTCAGTTCGGTGATATATTAACTGTCTTCATGTCGTAAAAACATTTTGAACTTAAAAGCACCTATTACCTCCCCGTGATCCGAACTCGGGCCGAAGCCTACGGATGCCAGCTTCAGTAACAACATACCAATGAGGTGGCGAATACGAAAATGTATTAAAAAAATAGAATAACCTCTCTTGACTTAAAAAGAATATTTCTTCTGAACAGCCTAGAAATAGACTACGAATAGGATCATCTCCACCCCCCCCCCACAAAAATCTTCCGATTTATCCGATGATGTAAATTACGTTCAAATAATTTAAATATTTATTGTTTTTAGAAATCGCATAACATCAACATTTAAAAATCCTGCAGCTGTTTAACAAAAAGCATTAAATAATTTGATTTAAAAATCCATCATTGGAAGCAACTACAGATATCTAATGAATATAGATTTTAAAAAAAACTGTTAAAATTCGGTAAATTACGTTAAAATTTCAAATTTCTTTCATTTTTTAAGATTTTGTTTTCATGCATCAAATGGTGTAGAGATGTAAATCGTATGATAATTAGTTTGGCAGTAAAAGCAAGTATTTATCAGAAAAATACAGCATCAAATAAAACATTCTATACACAATTTTGAAAAACTTTCTGCGAAATATTGGATTATGATCATAAACACAAAAACGTGTGAAAAATATCAAGAAAATCAAATCGAACTGATTAGTGAGAGGGAAAAGTTAATTTCGAAATGTAACACAAACAACCAGATAGACAAAAAAAAAAAAAAAAAAAATTCAAAAAAAAAAAAAAAAAAAAAGAAACAATAAATAAAGAGTATCTGAAGTATCCATTCCTATTATGCAATGCAAAATTTTTCTGTGGGTCGCGTGTCGGAGTTTGCCATAACTAAAGGTTATTCAACCAACCCACATAGAATGTAAGAGTCAATAGACCGATCACAATAAATTATGCGCATCTGCGTACATCTTTCGTGCTTGTTGCACTATTCATCTAAAATTCAATATCTGTTTAGAACTCTGGAAACAAAAAAAAAAAAAAGAGTTGACATAATATATGGACACGTAACACTCGTTTTACAATGAAATAACCCAAAGCAGTGGAATCCAAGTAAGATTTCAGAAAAATGTTGAATAAATTCTAATAAATAAATAAGTAAAAAGGAAATAAAATAAAAAATAAAATCTGAAAACTTTCCAGTTTTACATTACGCCCAAACGGGCGGTTTTTCATTTACGGACACATAGTGCACATTTCGAGAGCCCTTGAGCTAACGCCACTTTGGGCTAATAATATTTAAAAACAGTGTATCTAGAATTTTCGACAGATAGTCTCGCGCACTGGAGATAAAATTGTTTCATTGCCTACAGTGTTGCCACTGCTCGCTTTGAAATTGTTGAATTTTTTTAATCAGAATTTCGTTAAAGTTTTACAAATATGAAATATACAATAAAACAAATTCCGAATTCGGTCTTCCAAGTGCCCATTTTCGGTTAGAGGACAGTGCTATTCAAAATTTGATAACTCTAGGTGTCGTTGTTTTTCACAGTACGGAAACATACATATATTTATGCTCATTATTCATTATTTAATTTCTTTAAATATAATACAGGGCTATAATATTTGGTGTCAGCAAAAGTGATACAGCCGAAGTTTGAAACAGTTTGAAAAGTGATACAGCCGTTTCTAGTCATTCGACGCAAAATGCTGTTCCGAGGCTAATAGCCCTTCTGAGGTAACGCCCCTTTGGGCTAAAAAATCATACGTTAAATAAAGCACGTGACTGCCTGCAAATTCATTGTAAAACACAGATAAACATCGATACTGGAGGTTTTATAAAGGCAAACGCACAGTTACCAAATGACTGCTGTTCGCAAATGCAACTTCGTATTTATATAATTGTCAAAGTGGTGTTTAAAATTAGTAATCAAAGAGTACATTTGTAGAAGGTGGTGAAATAAGGTACTATTTTCAATAATATACATAATTTTACGTAAATGTTTCTTTTCTAATTTTATTTATTATCAGATACTTATTTTATAATTAATAATAGAAAGCTAATAATTTTACCTTTTGATATTCATTTTATTACATAACAGATAATATAGAAATCATCTGGAGGTTAACACAAAGTACCACATTTCTGTGCTTGTGTTTGTTCCTAGCTTTTCACCGCCAGTTTCTGAAAACTTAAAAAACATTCGCGTTGTTTTTCCCTTCCTTCAGAAAAAAAGCAAATCCTGAATTTTAAAATGGATTCGTCCACGTAGTGATTGTTTTCATTTTACTTAAACAAACACAAAATTTGGCAAACTACCTGGAGGTCCCGCCGAAGCTTTCCCCTCTAATTCTTGAGCTTATGCCAGCCTATCACAAGAGCCGACCTATCACAATGAAAGAAACACGAATTTACATTTATTCTAACAACTTTTCTGAATCAGCTGCATATTCAACTTCTTTAATGATTTATAGATAATGCGAGGCCTAAGAAGTAGCAGAGACAACAATAAGAACAGATGAAATTCAAATTACAGGGAAGTAAAAATGAAGATAACCTTACCAGATATTGTAATATTAATATTAACTACACAGTCCAGTCACATTAATGTGACCACCACGTACTTTCCATGTCAGAGTTAAATAACCAATCACAGAAGGCAGGTGGCAGCACAGTGCAGTTGAGCGTATATAAAGGGTGTGTGAGGGCTTCGGAAAACATTTCAATCGTTGGCGTAATGCAGAAACGAAGCGATTTATCCGACTTCCAAAAGGGCATGATCATTGGCTTTCGGGCCAAGGGTGGAAGCATTTCCGAAACGGCTGAGTTTGTGAACTGTTCGCGTGCCGCCGTGGTAAAAGTGTACCGTGCATGGCAAAATGGGACTGTCCAAAATCAGCGACGTGGCAAATGTGGTGCACCACGGGCCATAGATGACAGAGGCGAACGACGGTTGCGGAGATGCGTTCGGGCAGATAGACGGGCTACCGTTGAGCAACTGACCACCAAAATGAACCAAGGGGCTACCAAAAGTGTCTCCCAAAGTACTATTCAGCGAACATTGCTGCGTCTGGGCCTCCGAAGCAGACGCCTGGTTCGTGCACCTATGCTGACTGCTGTTCATCGACGGCGAAGGCTAGAATTTGCACGCCAGTACAGCAGCTGGACGTCCACTGAGTGGCGACAGGTTGCGTTTTCGGATGAATCGCGTTTTATGCTCCATCGGACAGATGGACGTTGGCGTATAAGGCGTGAAACCTCTGAAAGGAACCACCCTGCAACCATTGCCGGAACGGTCCAAGCTGGAGGCGGGAGCATTATGGTCTGGGGAATGTTTTCCTGGCATTCTCTAGGTTCACTGATCATTGTGGAAGGCACAATGGATCAATACAAGTACGCATCTGTCCTTGCGGACCATGTTCACCCCTACATGCGCATTGTTTTTCCTCAGGATGATGGCATCTTCCAGCAGGACAATGCGAGGTGCCATACAGCTGCCAGTGTACGTGCGTGGTTCGAAGAGCCCCAGGATGAGTTTACTGTCCTCCCCTGGCCAGCAAACTCACCTGACTTAAACCCAATCGAGCATCTGTGGGACCATCTCGATCGAGTTGTTCGCGCCATGGATCCTCAACCGCGTAATCTAGCGCAGCTGGCCACGGCATTAGAGTCGGCATGGCTCATTATCCCAGAGAACACCTTCAGGGACCTATGTGACTCTCTTCCTGCACGTCTCGCAGCAGTCCGCTCTGCGAAAGGTGGTTATTCTGGCTTTTGACAAATGGTCACATTAATGTGACTGGACTGTGTATATATTCTTATTAGAATGTAGGTTTTTGCTTTTTAAGATCTATTATGAAATTCCATGACTACTTTTCATTTGTGATGCTCTTACTGTAACCGAAGCCTTCAGAAATTAAATTATTCGCATGATTTTCCCCTCTACATTTTTCAACGATAAAATTAGCGAAAAAAAGGATGGGATACGAGAAGAAATACGGTTAACTGCTGCGGAAAACGCACAAGATTCACTCCCCAGTGCCACCGTTTTTTATACAGGCGGGCGTAGTTACGCGATGTATTCTGGTGCAAGTTTTGTTGTCTAAAACCTATTTACTTACTTAAGAAAAAATGAAAATACAAAATTTAATGTTAAATACAAATTTACTGGTAGCAGCGCAAAGCAAATGATAGCATTTCGGAAGGGCAGTTAACGCATCGGCTGAGCAAGGCGTATATATACGCCCGGGGCAGTTAAGGGGTTAATAAAAGCTTAAACTCTAATGAAATCTGAAGCGAGAGAATTTCGTAATTTGCTGATTTACATTAAATACGTCCAAAGCTCTTTCATTGTAAACTTAAAACTATTCATCTCTCATAAATAATACTTTATTATTCATTTTATCATCATTCACATTTAAGAGAATAAGATATATAGTTACGCTTTCCAAACTATATAATAACAGAATATTTTTTACGTATTAGCAATATTTAAGTAGTCATTAGTAATATCAATTCATGTGTCTAATCCTACAAGATCAGAATTTTTCCAGAAGAATACTAGATTGCATAATGATAGATCAGCCGTAACAGTATTTGACAATATAATTAAAAGTACGAATACTTACTTATAAAAATATACGTAGTAGAATTGTCACAATGAATTTTTATTTAACTAAAATTTTTCAAGGTCAGCATTTATGAGGATAAAATTCTGAATGTTGCCAGTTTGAGCATATTCTTAGAAAAAGAAAATGGCACTTTAATTTTGTTCATATTAAAGAAATACTTGCGTGTTAAACTGAGATACGATGTGTAGAAGCTCGAAAATGCACAGCCGACCGGATGTATATCCGGTAGTGTCAAAAAGGAGTGAAAAGCTACAGGAAACTAATTTTTAAAAAAGAACCTAACTGGTATAGTACATTACTTTCGTGCAGATATTTTATTTCCTATGTTTTATCAGTTTCATTTGTCTGATAGAGTAAAAACGTTTTTACGTTTCTCCGGTATTGAAAAAGGTAATTTTTTCATTGTCACTGGGCTAATTTTTTTAATTTAATTGAATTTTTTGAAAAATTCATGAAAATATATGTGTTTGCTTCTAAATTTTGTGTTTTACCAGGACATTTTTTCCTAAATATTGAAACTGCATGCCTTGAAATTATAAGTTAAAAAAAATCTGAAAGGGTTCAGATATGAATGATTGCTCAAAAAGGACTCTTTTAAATTTAGTATGGTTTATCAATAGAGATTGCCGATACAGATGTCCCAGGTAGAATAACGAAACATTTTATACACTCACGTTTGTGAAAATTGCAACACCAAGAAGGAATCGTCATAATTGAATGCAATTTAATACACAGTTGAGTGGTAGTGGTACAAATAAATGATTAAATGTTCAAAGCAAACAAACAAGAACAAGAGATCAGAATCAGTATTTTGTGTGGCCACCACGCGCCGCAATAAGTGCTGCTACACGACGTGGCATGGAGTCAAACAAAGTTTGAATGTCTGACTGAGGAAGAGCATTCCATATCGTTTGTACGCGTACCCAAAGTTCGTCTGCAGACGCAACAGGACGAGGATCACGAGCAAGACGCCGACCAATGACATCCCACACATGTTCAATTGGCGACATATCCGGGGAACACGCAGGCCAAGGAAGAAGCTGTACCTGCTGCGCTGCAAAGAAGGATTTAACAATCCGAGCAGTATGAGGGCGGGCATTGTCCTGTTGAAATACAGCGCCTGGCAAGCTTTGAAGGAAGGGAACAGCTTCGGGCTGTAGAACTTCACGGATATACCGGTTGCTGTTCAGATTGCCCACAATTCGTAGCAATTGAGATCGTCTATGATATGCTATGGCGCCCCAGACCATAACTCCGGGTGTTCGTCCACTGTGGCGTTCGATAATGCACTCCGGAAGGTGGCGTTCACCGGCATAGCGTCTGACACGAATGCGGCCATCATGGTACCACAAATTAAAGCGGGATTCGTCAGAAAACACGACATGCTGCCAATCAGCACGCCAGTCTCTATGCTGATTGGCCCATTGTAGCCGCAGGCGGCGATGGTCGTGCGTTAGGGGGATCCTGTATAAAGGAGTCCGTGCGCGCAGTCCACACTGCAGCAGACGTCTACGAATTGATGAAGCACACAATGAAACACCTGTAGCTATTGACCACAGTGCTGCCAATTGTCTAGAGGAAGCTGTACGGTCCGTCCGCGCCATGCGGACCAGGTGTCTATCATCGCGAGCTGACGTCACATTTCGGGGTCCACTCCCGGATTTCCGAGTTGTCCGACACTCGTCCGTCCACTGCTTCCAAACGCGCATCACTGTGCTGCTGTTACGCTGCACACGAGAGGCTACTGCACGATACGACAATCCAGCTTCACGAAGGCCGATGATTCTCCCTCGTTCAAACTCTGTAAGTTGTTCAAATCTCGCTCTCTTTCGTCGACGAGGCATAAGTACAGATTGAGTTAACGTTTACCACTAGCAGATAACCACCGATAACCATTCACGCCTCGCTACAGCCGTCTATTTATTCGGATCCACCAGCCGTTCAGAAGGCGCTGCTCAGCATACGCATGCGCTACGGATTTGCAATTCTAATCATTTGCATATCATGCGCTACTTTGCATTTCCTGAAAATTTCAGCTCACTCGCGTAAGTCCTTCATGGTGTTGCAATTTTCACAAACGTGAGTGTAAGATGTTAGATGAATATGCATTTAGACTAACATGGGAACGTTATACACAGGCTGTTCGCACATTTTTTAGACGAATTTTCTTTGCTATAAAAAATCGCCTGCTTGAAGAAAAATTTTTAACTGCAGCTATATTTTTGAAAGTTATCGTCTTTTACATGACAATTTTGTTTCCATGCAAAATGGCGCCTTTAAAGAAGCAATGGATGGAAGGCTATGTTTTTGCTCTTTCCGAAGAAATTTATTCGTATTTAGTTATTGCAAAATACTATGAAAGCTATGAGTTCTCATTATCTAAAGCAACAATAGAAAATATTGTCAATAAGAAAGAGAAAAAACGTCAAAGTTTGGCTTCAAGAAGAAAAATTATTCAAATTATATACCCAATGAAAAAACGGAATGTTTCCAATGTTGCAAAGGTAAAAACATTAATGTTTAAAAACAATTTGCGAAGTCAAAAAGGACAATTGCATAATCATTAAAATGCTCAGTATCAATTGTAAACAAGGTGATTAAACCTGATGTGAATCTTAAAAGGGCGAAGAAACGTAATGTGCATCCTCCTTTTACAAGACATATCTCCGAAAGCAGAACGCGCTGCAGAATTACTTACGAGAAACAATTATTTGGACAAAAATGGAAAAATGTTGTCGCAATAAATTAACCTTAGGTACATTTAAATGAGCGCAATAAAAAGAGATCTATTTATTACCATCAAAGAGAAGAAAAAAAACCTTAGAACATGGTTCAAAGCATGTAAAGAATGTTTTCCAAAGCGATTCATGATTGTTGCTGGTTTTTGATATAACGACAAATAAAAATTCAAGAGAGTGCAGAAACAAAGGCCAACTCCACATATTATCAGGAATATATTTTATACCCAATTTTCAAATATGAAATACCTTCTCTTTACCCACAGTGCCCTTAATCAGCAGAACTGCATCAAGCAAGAAGCCGCACGTCAAAATCCGAGGTTATTTTCCTGGAAAAATGAAACAAGAAACATGTATCAAAGATACTAAATCTCCTGATGTATTATCCATGGATTTTTGCTCTTTTGGACTTTTAAAAATCGAATTGTCCAAACGTCGACCTACAAACCCTCCTTGGACATTGGAAAGCTATTCAAGCAGAATGGGATAAAGTACCGTTTTCGATACTAAAAAAAAGCTTTATTGTCTCGGAAATTACTGTATAGAAAAATAGTGAAGAATAAGGGATATCAAATGGAACGTATAAAACGCAAAAGTTTTAGGTGAACTATTTCTGTAAAATACAATGAAAACGGTCTAAAAATGTGCGAACAACCTCTGTATATTTTCCCTATATTTAAAAAATTAAAAATATGTAATGCAATTCTATAAAAATATTGAATTTTTTTAGTTAGATATATCATGAATTAAATGCATTTTTATTTAAATCAATCAGATTAAAAAGCAAAATATAATATCCTTAAGAACTGTATCTATAGCTTTTAAAGGGTTTAGTTTCTTTATTAATAACGAACAGATTAAATATTATCAGACATTTTAAGTTTTTCGGAATGGCAACACTCTTACGACGGATTAGACATCTTACGTTTTTCTGAATGGCAGCACTCTTACGACGGATTAGACATCTTACGTTTTTCTGAATGGCAACAGACTCGAATGAAAAGTGAAATAACGCAAAATTGGGTTTCAAGACTAAGAGCTCTTTGGACTAATAAAAGAACAGCCATTACTTGACGGACCGAAGAAGGAAATATTCGTGTAGAATGCGAGGAGTTTTAGTTGATGAATTCTTTTTAGAATTTTTTCAGATAACGATTCTCGGAATGCATTAAAAGTAGAAATAACTATCATAAGACATTACATCAACTTAAATATTAAGAGCTTCTATTACCATTAGCAAGTAAATAAATAAATAAATGTGTTTCCTTTTTTCTGATTTCTCATTTTATTTCCTTACCGTGACATATATGTACTGGTAGCTCTAGTTACAAACCATGAAATATCGATAATCTTTTTTACTCTTAACTATCCATGTTTTAATATCACTGAAAAAACTTCAGGAAATGATTAAAAGTATATTTTTTTTGTTTCACAGTTATAGCGATAAGGGAACTAGTAGCTTTTAACAAATGACGTAATAAACTTCATGTAAAATTCATAAAGACATTTTATCGACAGACTTCTGTTATCAACAATTCATCAAAGTAAATTTACTTTTTTTTATAATAGTTGAAATATACTCATTTATTTTTTAAATTACGCTATTGAGATTTTGATTATTTGCATATTTTTATCTATTTTATTTCTAGACAAATTTCTCGAAAAAGATTATATAATTATTTTTTGGCAAGATTAAAGCATCTTATTCCATTAAAGAAAACTAGTTACATACACTGGACTTTTATGACGAACATGAAGTTGAAAACAAAAGTCTTTATGAAATGAAAACCAACTCGCATATACGAAATGAAGTGCGTGTTATAAACCGCAACAATTATTTTCATAATAATCTTATTATGCTTTATGTCGCAGGATATACACATGGTTACTGCAGAGTTAAGTGAACATTGTGATAAGGCTTAATTTCCTTTTATTTATACATAACATCAGAGGTATTTTGTACAAGTGAAGAGAAATGATGAACACATATACATATGATGACTATTTTGACTTCAAAGCGTCAAAACAAACAGGTCTTCGAAAAATATCAAGATAAATGAACGTACTGAGAAAACAGGAATAAGTATACGGGATACCAAGACTTTATCAAATGGAGATATAAGTACTATCCCATGATGCTACTGATTCAATGAAGCCTCCTACAGAAGCTCCGTGAAAACTTTTCAAAACAATTTTATGCAGTTAGTATTTAGAAAAAATTGCATACTAAAATGAAGACGTCTTCTTCAAAGAGTTATTGCTGAAAAATATCTTGTCCTTGTTCTAAAAAGTATTTTACAATATTGTTGATTTTGGATTATTTATGATCTATCTTCGAACCTCAAGTTTGTTTGTAGTTGGTCTAATGCTGTGATGTCCTTGTGTTAATGGGCATGAGAGGAGGTAGTGTTCTGGAGCTTATCTTTAGCGGCAAACGCAGCTGTCTGAGAAAGATATATTTCTCTCTTTGGAATAAGTGGGGAAAATTTCATGTCCGGATAGGAAATGATTTAAACTGGAGTTATTGAGACATCTTTTTCCATTTATTACGAAGTTTCATGTTCCTGTGCCTTGCCATAGGCAACCACCATCAAATGAAATTTTGCTCTTAAGGCAAAACATCAAATTTTGCTCTTAGGCAGAAGAAAACTGAAGAAAACGGTTCCGTATTTAAACCAACGAAACTAATCCTGCAAAATGTGCAAATATTTTACTGATTCTTGTTGTTTAACTTCTCCAATAATCGTTATTCGGCGAGTTATTTTAACCTAAATTAATTAGACTTGCTAGATAAGATAAAGGAAAAGGCCCATTTATCTTGAACTTCTATTCAAAGAATAATGTGAGAGAATATTTTAGAAAAACTAGTTCTGGAACCAATTTTCTCTTTCTCAGTTCTCCCTATTTCTCGCATGAGCATATCGCCAAATTTGCTTTGTTCACAGCTGCAGTAACAGTTCTCAAGCAGTCAGAAGAATCCTCCCGCTTTTGTTTCTTGCTTCTAGGAGCAAAATACAGTTCTTCTTGTACAATAAAAAAAATCCATAAACAATGCATGTTCTACTAATTTTAATAAAAAAAAAATACTTTTCCTAAGCAATACTTTCCTGGACAAAACTGAAGATGATATTACCTACAAAATTCTCAGCTTATTCCCAGAACTATATGGTGTATTTATTATATTAAAGGAATCGACGGCCATTTGCATTCGCAAGAATACTTTGTAGAAAACTAGCTCATATTATAGCAACACAAGCGAAAGCAACGAAATTCATTCTTTTAGCCATTAGAATCTAATCCGGTGTTAACCAGCTAGTGTTAACGGGCTTATCTATTTGGCCACTAAAGGGTCACTTTAACATAGCCGTTTTGCTTAAGATAGGTGTACCATTGAAATTGGCATAATTTATGTAAAACAACTAACAGAATCTTATGGTTAATGAATTTTAGTTATATGCTGAAATCATGTAACCTATTAATCTTTCAACAGACTTTTATTAAGACATATTCCACAAGAAAAAATACTGAAATTGTTCCAAAAAGTTGTTTTAAAAATTTAAAAGGAAGTACTGTCGCTGAGATTAGGAAAACGAAATTGCTTTCAATTTCATTCTGAGAAACAACTGGCGTCTTCTCAGAAGAGGAAGCTGCTTCCAGCAGGTAGTTTAGAATACGACGAGGAACTACAATCATTTCTTTCCGCTATTTGAAAAAATGTAGTGGCCATGCTACTTTACTAAAGGAGGGGCATGTTACTTTTCTTTAAATATGACAGGAAACGAGTGAAATGCACTAATTTGAATGGCGTTGTGGAATAAATTTATGATGTAATAAACTGATAAGAAAATGCGCAAAGAGAGCTAAAACTGGATTTCTTCTCCAGTATATTAAAGATTAGCATTTTCCCTCTCATTTCATTAATGCTACTTAGTACTTTCACTTTCTCTCACCCTTGAACGAGACAAGAAAGTAAAAATTTCGTTAAATGACGCCTTACATTCGAAGTACGATCTAAAATCTACGTATTTTATACTTCTATTTCAAATAATTCGCTTCATAAGTACCAGTAAATATTTCTCATTATTTAAGAAGTAAAACAAAGTAAATACTATCAACTCCCGATTGGCCAAAAGTGAATTAACTGGTTTAAAATTATATTTTAAAATATATATATTTATATTCATTTGCATTTCAAACAACCTCACTTAATTTAACAACTAGTAAACAACTTTGCTAACTAGTAAACATTTTTCATTATTTAAAAATATTATTTTCACTAGTAAACATTTTCCATTATTTAAAAAAAATAATTAAATACAGTCAACTCCCTATTCCTCAGGAACGAAGTAACCAAATTACAGATTAGGATTTAAAATCTATGCATTTATATTTCATACAAACTTGCTTCGTAAATACCCATAAATATTTCTTATTATTATAAACTAAATAAAATAAAATAAATACGGCGAATTCCCGACTCAGTGAAAGAGTATTAACCGTGTAATCTTAAAAAAAATTAAGTTTGTTTCTGAACGGTGCAAAATTTACTATCACAAATCCATAGCGTAAAACAAAACCGTCTACAGAAAACACAAAAAGGTTCATATGTGGAATAACAGAGTGTATCTGGAAGCAGAGACCGCGCCCAAGTCAGTGCCGCCACACCGGACAGCAGAATTTTTAGAATTTAGAAAAATACCTAAGGGAAAATTTAAGAATGGCCAATTTTTTTAAATTTAGGTTAGGCACTGGAGAGCAGAATTTAGGAGATGCAAACTTTTAGAATTTAGGGAAACACCGGGCAACTGAAGTTAAGACCTGCAGAAACTGTACCGAGCGGCAAAGTACTTAAATGGCAGCCCTGTTTAGAAGTTGTTTTTAATGCTCCATAACATGCAGCTTAATTACATAGAATCGGGAATATATAGACATTTTTAATTCCGTTAAAAAAATTGCTTAATCGTAGAAAACAAAATCTTTTAACAGAGTAGTTAAAACTCAATGGTATTGACAGAAAACTCAATACAGAAACGCAATCTCTTTATTTACTTTTTTAAGTGATGCATACAAAAAAAATCGAGATTTTAAGAATGTAGCCAGGTGAATAATTTACTGAACAAAAATGCTAGAGTCCTCAAATAAATTCTCAGTAATTTACTAAAAACTATTTAACCACCAACAGCTCTCTTGGGTTTAACGAAGAAGAAAAGTAGAATAACAAAACACCTCTTATTTTGTTATTTAGTTTGTGTCTTGAGACTTCTAAACAGTGATTTATACTTTCGTCTTTCTTAAAATATTTTAAGCTCGTTGCAGCCCTAAAAATGTGTTACGTCACATTGCCTGCGTAAAACTCTGAGAAAGGAGGGAGGCAGGTGTGCGTGTAGCACCTCGACTGGCACAGAGGTCTTTCGTAAAGGGCATCGGTAGCCAAAATAGAGCGCTCAGAGTGGGTTCTTACACATGGAATTGCTGAAGGTTATTTTTAGAGCTATGGATTATGACACAGACAGAATAGAATTGCTTGCTGTAGCAGGTTTCATCAGCAAGCACACCCCCAGCTAGAAAACAGCTCCTCGCTTCGGAAATCTGTATACTTTTTTTCAAATGGAACAGCAAAATTTGCAACCTGTTCTTAGTAAACAAATACTGTAATACAAAAAAAAAATTCTTAGATTCGGTCTTAGATTAAAATGACAGTGAAAACTGAAAAAAAATATACCAAGTAGACAAGAAAAAATTTTTATAAAACTAAGATTTTTGAGCTCAAATTTAGAATAAGTATTAGGAATATAAACTGCGGTTTCTACTCTCATATCCCCTCTCATATACACTAAAAGCATAACAAACGAAAACTGTTCACCAGTTAACTTCCAGTAACTTTCACAATGTTATTATTTATTGTTACTCTCTAGACATCAAATCATTTGGTACTGCTAGAACTGATGCCAGCTATAGCTTGCAGGTCATCGCCATCGTCAGCGTACAGTTTGTCTTCCCACGTGCAGTGATCTTCAAAACTATGAAGAGCTTTAGATATCAACGTTTCCTTGAAGCTCTTCACTATTGTAGCTTTATCAATCAGAGCCCAGGTACTTTAAATTCACAAGCGAATCAATAAATATAAGACAAAACAATTACTACGTAGCCGAGTCCGTATTAAAATTTAATGAAGCTCTCTTTCTGAATGCCATGAGGATGGTTCGGTATACTTATCTGATTACGGCAAAGTGCACGAGGGATATCTGTCTAAGGCGAGGGATGCCTTCGTGGAGGACTTTTTAAAGTGAAACTGGCTCGAATACTCATTGGACGTGAAAAAAACCACGAAAGCGCACATGCAGCCAGCTCGTTCGCCGGGATTCGAAGCTCGGACCGAAATGCCAGTGTTCAGCAGCTTTACCGCTCGATCGCTGGTGGACCCTTTGAAGAAGCAGAAAATTATATGAACGTTTAATTTTTCAGAACCTTGTGTTAAAATGCTAAAGGAAGGGTTACGAGTAAATACGGTAGTTTTTTTTTTTCATTCTTTTTTGTACACTATGGCATTGTTTTTTCTCTACCAGGTGTTATTTCCCACTTTAAAGGTTGCTCAATTAAAAAGGCTATTTCTTAAATCACGCGAAATTTTTTGGCCTGTGAATTTTAAATTTTGTGACACTTTTAAAGTAAGTGAAAAATTATTTCTTCCATTGACAAAACACTTTTTAAACACTGAAGTTCATGATATATTATTCAGATGTTTTATTAAAATATTAAACTATCAGACAAAATAAGCTGTTTTTTTAATTTTTTCGGATAAATCCAAAGGATAGCTGACTTTCTAATTAACATTCTCCGTTATATTGAGCTTAATTTCAAAATGCTGGAAAATCTTTGTAAAGTAATCTCCAATTATCAAAAATTTCATGACAAAATAATAAAGTCGAGGAGATGTTTAGACATAAATGAAAATTTAATCAGTTTTATTAAATTTCAGGATTTTAATATCTAATGCAGATTTTTCTTTATCTATCAGTTTTCAAAAAGTATAATTATGAAAAGAGAAGATAATCATACGTCGCAAGTAGAGAAAACTTCAAAAACACTTATGCAGCCAGCTCGGAATTACTTGAACCAAACTACCGATACCCAATTATGGATCAGCCAACTACTGGACTAGAATACATAGATATCGATATGATCACTATGTGTAGCGTCGTAGTGATGATTACAAATTTCTAATATTCTAAAATCATAAGTGTGCTCTTTATTAATTAAAACAGTTTTGGAAGTTAAAAATCTCTGCAGCTTATTCTTCATATTTTCTGCCCCCGATATGTTACGCTAACTCAGTTGTTGCCATTCTACGAGTATTAAACCTTTCATTTATCGTACATAACTTGGCAAATTAAAAGCTATCAGATATTCCAAAGTAGCTTTATCTACTAAATTAAAACAACTAATTAAAAATTTATTTCTCAGTAATTAGTTCTCTTATTTAAAGGTGTAAAACAGCATATGTGTTCCATAACAGTTAAATATTTATTTAATTTTCTAATAATATCTGTAATTCATGTAACTTATAATTACCTAACTGATGATTGTTATAAATATTTGGATTATCATTATTCTAACAAAAGATGTTTCTAACGCCAAACATTGCATATATTGATTAAGTATAATCCTTCGCGCGCAGCCTAGAAATTAATATGTTTTTCTTTAGATTCTAGGTTTAAAACGACCATAATTTTAAGAATGTGTAGAGAATGTATATATAGAGATTTTTCGATACTTGCCTGTATGAAAATTAATTCGAATTCGTAGAAGCTTTAATTGATGAGATACGTGATATATTTTAACACGCTCAAATAAAAGATTGTTTCAACTTTCCATAACTGTTATTGAACTGAATTACAATAAACATCACAATTATTACAATAAATACAAAGTTAGATAAAATTTAAAAAAAACTTCATAAAACATAGCAACAAAAAACTGGCATTTCATTGCACGCATGTCAAGTCACTTAGGTTTAAGAATACTAAAAAATACTGTTTATCATCACCATTTATATCATTCTTGTTTTTGTACAAAATGACTGATGGCCATCAAAATATTTCAGAATGCATTTAAAAAATGAAGCTGATACTAGAGAAATAATTTTCTAAATCCTTTTTATTTCAAGCATATTTAACTGAGGGATCAAATTTTGATACTTTAGAAATACGACTAATTTCCATAGCTTCCATCAGTTAGGTTTATGAGACCCGTTTTTCACTACAAATAAAAAAATTCCATTGTTCGGAAATGCTGAAGGCTAATGTAAGAACAGAAACTTTTATATAATAGTTTTGATTTTAGCTTAATGATAACACAAAAAAATAAATGGTTTAAAATAGCTTTTCATATCATAAAATTTGACACCAGTTCCCATTTAATTATAATCCTTCGTTTTCTACGGTCTTGAGATACAAAATGTATGGCATGTTCAGTAAATGAAGGAAAATGATGATAAACACTCTTTAAATCTTTTGATCGTTTTCACCTGAAGATTTACTAGTCACTTAAAATTATTATCAAAATACATAGATAGATAGATGGATAGATTTCAACAAGAACAATGGAAAGACAAGAAGATATGCTAGGGAAATAATGAACATTATTAATATGAATAAGAAGACTATTGGAACTGGGAACTAGATCTACTTTTATTAGTCCAAAGGGGCAATTTGCCCAGAAGGACTATTAATTTTGCTTTGGCATTTTGCGTTGATTCACTACAAGTGCTGTTTTACTTTTCAAATTGTTGCCACTAAATGTTACTGCCCTGTGTTATATTTAAAGAAATTAAATAATGAAGAAAAGTACGTTTCTCGCATTGTGATAAAGCAACGGTACCTAGAGCCATCAAACTTTGAATACTGAACGTTTCCACCCGAATACGGGCATCTGGAAGCGGAAAATGAAAGTTTGGAGTTTTGTTTTATTATCGATTTCATATTTTGTAAAATGTTAACGAATTTTTTATTAACAATCTCAAGGATTTAAAAGCGAGCAATGACAACATTATACAGAAAAAAACTTTTATGTCCAGGGCGCGAGACTGTTCTGTAATCTTTGATCTTGAATGGTTTGGGCAACCTTTATCGGGCTCCGCTTTTACTGCCTTTCTTGGTCGTATGCCCTAAGGCGATGGTTACTAAAGCTCATAGGCGAAAAATCGCAACGCCATAGAGGCAAAACAAAGCACGTGACTTAGAAGAAAAGAGAAAAAATGCCGTTCGAGCTGCTGTGAGAATCGGGAGAGGTGAGAAGTAGATGATTCGTCAGAGCCAGTCATGCGGGGTCACTCTCCCAAGTACTGACCCTTGGAGCCGCATCTTCAAGTAGGGAAACATGAAAATCATGTAAATGGAAAATAAAGCATTTACTTCATAATGGTAAGTACTGAAAATTAATCATCTATTTCTGATATTGGTACAAGTAATTGAATTGCCTGAAAGCTGTGAATAAGTTTTTCTGACATTAGCTTCGAATTCTTCATTTCCTGGATGATAGATATTATTTTTTGAACATGAATTAGAATGTGTGAGTTTTCGAATAATTATTTAATCGAGTTTAGATGATCAGGGGGGAGCTGGTTCTTTAAAATTTCAGTATAACTGGATTTCTTAATAGTGTAACTTAAACTTGTTTTTCAATTTGGAAGAGGTGGAAAGTTTACTTCAGATAAATTTGGAGTCGGTATCTTCACTCGCTTTTTAACATTCTTCTTATTGATATCATCGACTGTTCTTTGGTCTTCCTGACATCCAGTGTACGGGCTTATATGAGTTTGCCGGCAAAAAACGCATCTTGGGGTGTCCTCTTTCTTTAGAATGCATTCATTAGTTCGGTGATCTTTATCGCATTTACTTCGCAACATCTAACTTTGTGAAAGCATCTGTGTTGGGTATGTTCATACTTCTGGCATTTAAAGTACTGGGTAGGGCGTCTTCCAGTTTTTCGGTTTTTTTTCAATCTTAACATTGAAGCTGAAGATATTGTTTACATGAAAAATAGCTTTAACCTTCGGGTGTGTTGTCGAGTTCAATAAAGTACACTGGTGTGCACAACTTAAGAAACAATGTAAACATTTAGCAGATAGCCATGAAATTGCAGAAAAGGAGGTCTGGAGATCAGTACAATGAACACCTAACTCAGTAGAAACGTGATGCGTATGCAAATATCAGGAACGAAACGTCAGAGGCGACGTGAGCGTACACAAAACGCGTGATGTGAACGCGCGCAGCTCAACAGTAAAATAAAACGAAGGGCGGGGACGCAATTCAACATATTCGCTGCAAGTGCCAGTGAGTCAGTTTGTGAAATATGGCTAGAAGAAATCACCTGGACGACTTCACACGTGGAAGAATGATCGGAAAGCTGGACGAGGGGCTTACTATCACCAGTGTAGCTACAGAGTTCGGAATCAACCAAAGTGTCGTTTCGCGCTCTTGGAAAGCGTTCCAAACCACAGGTACAGCTGTTAGAAATGTTGGTGGTAGCCGTTCGAGGACGACATCTGCAGGGATGACCGATATATCGTCCTGCAGGCAAAAAGAGGCCGACAGCAGTCAGCAAGCGCCATTGCTCAGCAACTCTGTACAGCAACGGGGCGACAAGTGTCGCGGTTTACTGTGGCCAGACGCCTTCACAAAGGGGGCCTATTCGCCCGCCGTCCTGAACGCTGCCTCCCGTTGAAAGTTGGCCACCGACGCCACTGTTTACAGTGGTGCAGAGAGCACAAAAACTGGGCAACTGATCAATGGAGTCGTGTCCTCTTTACGGATGAGAGTCGGTTCAGTACCAGAAGCGATTCTTAACGAGTGTTGCTTTGGAGAGAGATGGGGACCCGGTTTTATCCCAGTAACATCAAGGAAAGACACCGTAACGGTGGTCCTGGACTTCTTGTCTGGGGAGGCATTATGCTGAACGGGCGAACTGAGCTCCACGTTTTCGACAGAGGGTCTGTAACCGGGGATCGCTATTGTGAGGAGGTACTCCTTCCCCATGTGCGTCTGTTCCGAGGTGCCATTGGCCCGGACTTAATTTTTATGGACGACAATGCACGGCCACATCGGACTCTTGCTGTTGAGGAACTACTGGAAAGTGAAGATATGACTCGAATGGATTAGTCAGCGTACTCCCCAGATTTAAATCCCATCGAACATGTGTAGGATGCTTTGCGGAGACACATTGCAGCACGCTTACAGCCTCCGGAGAACACCCAACAACTCAAACAGATGCTGATTGAGGAGTGGGCACTCCTACCGCAAGAAATGTTGCACCAGCTGATTCTGAGTATGCGGAGACGGTGCGAAGCAACCATTGCAGTGAGGGGAGGGCATATCCCATATTAAGGAACATCTGCTTGTTGTTCTTCCTCTTGGATAGACAATCAAGAGTCACGATACTATGCGTTCAATAAAGCTTGTTTTTGTTTGATTCCATACCGTATGCATTGCATTCCTTTATCAGCTCCGATGCTTTCGTCATCCTTTACGTACATAATACTCTCTTTCATTTCTGCATTTCATGTCTCTCAGTTGATTTCTCGTGGAGTTATGGCGAAAAACCCTGCTGTTGCTTAAGTTTTGCACGCCAGTGTAAATAGGGAGTTTCTGATACGAATCTTCTAATTTTCGAGTAAACCGCTTCACTTTTTTTACAGAAAATTTTCTTTCGGTCAGATTTTGAAAAATAGCATCTTCAGGGACTATTTCAGGAATTTTTTTAACACTGATTTTGTGGTGCATTCTTGTTCAAGTAAATAGATGTAGAAGCTGATGCTAAGATATTCCAACGTCTGAGTGATTTTTCTGTAATCTTCTATATTTTTAGGAAACAAAGATGGAATTTCGGAGCAGTTGGGATTCAAATTCTTCTGTGCAGTCATTTCTGAGAGTTTTATCCAATTCAAGCCAGTTTAGGTTTTCTTGCGCTAGAACGATTGGGGGAATTTTGCTATTATTAGTAGTAGTAGGGTTTACATCTGGTTGATTTTCGAGTGATATTTCTGAAGGTAAGTTACTGAATCGATTGCTTTGTGAGACTTCAGATTGGGAATATCATTTTCTTTCAGTTCGGCGGTTTTACGTGGGATTGTCCAATCGGAGCTACTTTCAGCAGAGTCAGCGTTTTGCTGCATTTTGTCAATGTCTTGCATTCAGTTTGGGAATTTTTTAAAAATTTTTCGGTATTATTATCATTTGATTTATTTTTTCGTTCTCAGTTTTTGTTTTCTAAGTATGCTTGCATCTCGTCGTTAACTATTTTCTGATATTCGGTAGATTCAAGTAGACCTTTCCGTCACTTCCGAACATTTTCCTAGCGTTTATGGCTATTTCTCTAATTTCATCACCTGTAGGTGAAATGTCCTTGTATTCGTCCATGTATTTATCAGTTGGGGTAAACCATTAGAATGCTTTATTCTGGAGGTTGCTTACTAGCCATAGATTCGTGAGAGAATTCCGCAGAAAGCGCAGAAATATGAATTCAATAGCAATACCAAAACTATGCGAGAGTGAGTATCGGAAATTCTAAAGAAATGCTGATTTTAAAATTATTTTGCGACGCTGCTCTTGAACTGAATTTTATGGTTTAAGTGCGAAAAAAATGATATTTAAGAAGTCCCTTTGTGCGTAATAATAATAAAAAGTTCCTTTGTACTTAAATCTTTCATATTTTAAATTATGTTTTTTTTGTTTTGTTTTTATTTTATTTATTTGGAGTGGGTTATGTTTGTGTTTGTGATCTGTGACGAGTTTTATTCAATTTTAATAATTCTATTATATTTTAATTTTAGGCTCATTTTGCGTGAGTGTTGCTTTAAAAGTGATAAATCTTGGCTTTGCAACCTTTTGCTAACAGTAATTTTGAGTTTTCTGTTTTTTTTAGTCCAAAGGGGCTTTGTCCCTGAAGGACTATTGTTTTCGTTTTGCGATTTTGTCGGAAACATTAAAAGTCTGAATTACTTTTCAAACTGTTGCCACCAATTATTGCAGCCCTGTATTATATTTAAAGAAATTAAATAATGAAGAATCTGCATAAATGTATGTATTTCTCAAAATGTGATAAAACAACCCTACTTAGAGCCATCCAATTTTGAATAAAGTACGTTTCCACCTGAATATGCGCATCTAAAAGCCCGAATTTGGAATTTGTTTTATTGTCTATTTCATATTTTGGTAAACTTTAACGAATTTTTGATGAACAAACTCAAACGATTTAAAAGCGAGCAATGGCAACACTGTACGGGAAAAAACACTTTTTATCTAAAGCGCGCGGAACTTTGTTTCAGAAATTCTAAACATATGCTCATTTTAAAATTATTTTGCGATATTGCTGTTGAACTGAATTTTATGGTTGTTAAATTAAGTGCGAAAAATATGATATTTAATAAGTAAAGGTAACACACAAAATGTTAAAAAACGCCCCTTTGGATATAATTTAAAATCTGAAACCTGTCAGTATTTTTTTTCCTTACGTAGCTTTTTTCCTATCTCTTACTTGAGGCCCTGACCTGGTTTCTCTGCAACTAGTTTAATTTTGGTTCAGTTTAATACTAATACTGTGTAATCACTATATATATATATATATATATCGGGCAAATTGGAGTCCAGGTTTTATTTTCTTTTCTAGTTGTTTTTTCAACTCCTTAAAAATATTTACATGAATATACATATATAATGATTTTAATAAGTCCAGCATGTCATGTCATGTCATGTTTGACATTTCTACTTAAACATCTTATGATATAAACGTATTTTTATTTAATTCATTCAAATTAAAAAGTAAAATAAAATCTTTTAGGAATTCTTTTTAAATATCTTGGGTTGTTAATCAATAACAGATCAATTAACTTTGAAAGTTAAATATCTTATGTTTTAAAGAAGGTAACTAAAATAACTTTTATCTTCCAGTATTTTATTTTAGACAGTGGCAACACCTTGCTTTTAAATACTGGAATTTTTTTAATAAAATAATGCCTTACATTTTACCGAATGAGAACCGTCTTGTCGGTTGGATAAAGAAATTCGATTATGCAGAAATACTGAAAGCTAATTTAAAAAGAAAAAATATAATATAATAATTTTGACTTTCAGCTTAGCAGTAACGTAAACACTAAGTGGTTTTAAATAGTTGCCAAACCTTTTCATATCATGAAATATAACAATCAATTTTCATTTAATTATAATTCTTCCTTTTATTAGAACCTTGCGATAAAAAATGTATGGAATGCTTACCAAACAAATAGAAAGGGTATTAAAATCTGTTTTCAACTTTTGATCGTTTTCATCTTAAATTATATGTTTATTCTAGAATATATCCGCAGTTAATATCATAAATGATATTGCTCTTTGTTTAACTGATCATTTAAAATCTTCTGATGCTTGAGGAGTAATTCTTGATAATTAATTATCCTGCTCTGAGATTAAAATTGAACGCACCAATGTATAATTCTTTTCATTGCAAAGTGTGCAAATTGCATGCGTTAAATCACAATGCCTTAATAAAAAAATCTGATGTTCACACCATAGGACTTCCTTGCTAAATTATACACATTTTTTGCTGCACTCTATTTAATCTTATTTTCTCGAATTTCATTTCATATTCCTCATTCAATCCATTCAGTTCTCATTTCGCGACAAGGCAAACATACATAAAATCTCAAAACATATCCCTTAAAAATTGTAAAATACAGAAAAAACCAAATATAGATTAAAACAGCGTGTAGAAAGACAAAATTTTTGGTGCACCATAGTTAACTTCTACCCACTGTGCAGAAATGTTCTGAAGTTGGTGCACCAAATTTTTAATTCTCTATTCTACAAAGAATTTCGTATGTAAAACAGTTCCGCCTTGTTAAGCTTAGCTCCACTTACACATTTAAGTTGTTAATAGTTCTATAACCATTGCATGTAAATTAACTAAAGACATAAAAACATTAACTGGAACATAAAAATAGCATAATTCAATCGCTTTTAAAGCAAAAAATGCACACTTTACCTATATGTAAGAATAACTCACTAAAAACTCACTGAGCTGGGAAGGGGTTAAATACGTGTATATATATATAAGATATAAGAAAATACGATGAGTACCCTAAGAAATGATTAGCGACCTCAAAATTGATTATTCTAAATTTTATATTCTCCCCTAAGTTCTTCTGTACTCCCAAATTCGAGATCTTTCCACGTTACATAACGCTGCTTGCAAAAGGAAACTAAAACCTAAAACTAACCAATCGCAGCTTAGCTATACCATATGCACCTACGTAATATAAATACCGATCCGCGAGAAATTACGTCACTTCACTACACTTAATTGACTTGCTTTTTCATACATTCAGCCTTTCCTTATTTGCGATGTCGGATCATTGTATGATCCTCTTGCCGCCCTTTGCCTCCGCTCACTAGTACTCCCTTCCAGGTCCTACTTATCATGACTGCATTCATGTTATGTGCCTTTAAGGCAATATGTGTCATTGATTCGGACATGTCGCGTTCTCCGAGATATTCGCGGAATATTAGAGTTCGATTCGATTCGATTACGTCAATTCTTGTTCTTAAGTTCTCCTACCATGCAAAACAGCTGTGCTGCTACGCATGATTCTCCCCCTTTGCTGTCCGACATGCATAAAAATTATTGTATTCAACGATAATTGAAAAGTAATTTGTCTTCGAAAGAAATGATTTGATATATGTATGATTAAAGATGTGATTCTTAAAATTCAGTTTTGTGAACTTCGTCATTATGCCTTCACCCTCAGCCATGAAAGTTAAACTACGCAGTTTTTAAGCAGCGTGAATCCGATTGGGTCACCGTCATCCCCTCAGGTCAGCGTCATACGCTCAGCCGATTGCCGGAAATTAAAAGTGTCGGGTTTCTTCTACGCATTAAAATATCACATATAGATTTGGTATGGCTGATTGCAGTAAAAACGGGAGGTGCACAACTAGATATTATAGCAGCCCCATATAAAAAATTTGAACGTTTTACGGTTAAAGATTTTAGTTATGCAGGACACATACATACGTATGTACAGACGTACAGAATGTATCACGAAAAAAAAAATTGCTTCTGAATCCACTTTAAATCCCTTTTCGAAAAGTTATTCATTGATTCTGTCCATATGCACAAACGTCACGCAAGACAATGGTCCAAATGGATTCTGGAACAGTGAAAATGAATATGTCTTTTGAAATAAAGTTCCAAAATTTTTTTACATTTTTTACTTCGTACAAGGAAGAAGAAAAAGTCTTTACCTTCAAGTTCAAACAATTAAATAAAAGATAAAATTCCTATGGGGAAATATTTCTTTTCTCGTTTCATAAATCTCTAAGATGTATAGCTGGCGAAACCAGTTTGCTCTAAACCTACAGTTTCATTTAACATAGAATTCTTTTACAGAAGGGGAAAAATGGATTTATACATCCTGAGTATAGAATATGCTGTAATCGTAAATTAGATATAGAATAATACTTACTGTTTAAATGTCCGAAATAACGAAATTATTTATTGAAGCGACTGATAGGACAGACATGATCTTTGAACAAACGAAATATAAAAACATTCTGTTTTAAAATCTTTACAATGTATCTGTGTTAACTTCAACAATTGTTGACTGCATAAATGATCACTCAAACACTTCTGACAGAAGCTATTCAATTTAATCATTCCACAGAACTGGCGACGTTCCAATCATTGCCAAGACAATATGTACGAGAAGAAAACATGAGAAAGAGAAATCGGCAAAGGAATGTTTCACGGGGTCTTTTAGTGGGCTGTTGTTCTAAAAATTGTCACACCAGCATCAGTTTGAACTACTGCGAAATGTTCATCTTGCTATTATTATTTCCGATTTATTTTACATTCAAAATAACTTTTATTGTGTTTTATATTGCGAAACATAAGCTTTTTCTTCACTTGATTATTAAGGATCTCCTTACCTATTTTAATTCGTAAAGTTCGTAAAAAAGTTCGCAAAATTCTTTCGCAACCTTTTTCTACGGGATCTTTAAGTGTGTCTTAACACCCTTGTACCAATGTCCTAAAATTACTTTTTTCGGTTTTCTGCACATATCCTCTTGACTTCAATTCAAATAATTATACACTGACTACTACTAAGTATTTGGACACCTGTGATAGAAAAGAAAAACTAACTTTATTCAAAATCAATAGTTGGTAGAGTCTCCACGAGAGGTAATTACAGCGTGGACCCTCCGGGGCATACTTTCCACAAGTCTTTTTATGACAGCTAGTTGTATTTTCTTCCACTCGGCTTGGAGAAGACATGGAAGTTCCTTCACCGATTTTGCACGGGTATTGCACCCCTGAATTCGGCGATGCAACTCGTCCCAGAGGTTCTCGATAGAGTTCAGGTCTGGACTCTGGGCAGGCCAGTCCATTCGATGAACTCCATTGGCACCATACCAAGCCTTGGTTAAGTCGAAACATGACAACTGGCATTGTAGTCCTGAAAGTAACAGGGGTCCAACCCGTAAAACTGCGACTACGTAGGAAGCACATTGTCATCCAAAATAGTGCAGTAGGCATCGGAGTTGAACTTACCATGAATGGGGATCAAGGGTCCCAGACCATACCAGGAGAAACACCCCCAGACCATAATTCCATCTCCGCCCAACTTGATAATGCGTTCTGGCAGGAGACGTTCTCCAGGTAGACGCCAGACCCAGACATTGCCATCCGAACGGTAAAGGGTGAACCTCGATTCGTCACTCCAAAGAACCCGTTTCTAATGATCTATGATCCAATTTCGATGGGCTTTGCACCACTTTAACCGAGCAGTGCGGTTGGACTTTGTGATCAAAGGCTTATGGGCAGCAGCTCTACCATGAAAACCAAGCAGATATGCTTCCTTACGGATGGTATTCCTTGAAACAATACTCCCGGATGCCTGTTCAAACTCTTCGCGGATGAGGGCCATCGATTCGGTGCGGTTCTTCCGAATTTCTCTGGACAGCACTCGTCGGTCTCTATCTCCCAGTTTCGTTGGTCTGCCGACTCGGGGCACATTCCGACAATCACCGCTCACCTTCCACTTCTTAATCACATAAGCCGCTGTCGATTTTGGGTACTGCAGATCGCTAGATATGTCCCTTAAGGATCGGCCACATTTGTGATACCCGATAATTATACCTTTCTCGAAATCAAAGAGCTCCGAACTGCGAGGCATCTTGCATGCGACTAAAGCCGATGCTGTTTCCTACACGGTATATACCGGCGGAGTCCGTGACGTACCTTAGGACCGCAGATATCGTCATTTGCATAGGTGTCCAAGTGTTATTGGTAGTCAGTGTATCATCCGTTAGGCTTCACACACCCACATAAAAAAAAGTGTTACTTCACTATGTTCAAACCATTCTTGAACGGCATACTTTAAATCATCATCATCATTCAAACACGAGCCACAGAAATGGTACTTCAGTTTTTGAACAAAAGGGAAATCACTTGAGAACGGGTGAATGCGGTGGATTGTGGAGTAGCATCCACTAAGCCTCAAACCGTAAAAAATTATCTGAATAAAAAACGTCTCGGATGAAGAATAATATCTCAAGTTAGGACCGCTGAGATCGGCAACATATAATTTCCAGAGGTGTGTTAAGGTAACCTATATCACATAATTAACAGTCATAAAACAGTAACTGTCAATGCGGATCGTTACGTGGAACAGTGAGGGACTTCTGGAAACGTCCTTTTAATATTTTCCATTGCTTAACTCTCATTAAAGGAGCTTGGCACCAAGGGACATACACGATCATGAATTCGGTCTGGAGGAAATTGTAGACACAGATTTTGAGAGTTTTCACACTCAGGACGTTTTTTGTTATCTATAGGAAAAACCATTGGTTAGGAAATTAACAATGACGGCGACATATAAATTTTATCTCTTAGCTCTTGTTTATTGCAAGAATAAGCAGCCTACGTTTTGGAAACTGAGTGTCTCTATTTTTTAATAAATGCAAGTTTCAATCAATTAATCAGATGCGAACTTTTTAAATATTTGTTTCCCCCCTCTTTCTATATATAGAATACTGGTCATGCTATACAAGTATATTCTATTGTTATATATTTATATGTAAAACTAATAGGTGTTGCAATAGTGTTAATACAAAGCATATCAAAACTTCGAAAAGAAAATATGTCAAAAGTTATTGAAGCGAGTCAAATGAATTATGCAACGGCGTAATTGCAGGGAATAAAATGAACTGAAAAATAACTTTACAGACAATACAATGAGGAAAAAAATTGCATAAGCCTGGAAATTTTGCTGCTGTATGCGTGAAAATTTCCAAACACAAATTTATTTTTATGCAACCATTTCATCAATTTTTTTTTTTTTTTTTTTTCGTTTTTTTTTTTTTTTTTTTTAATTTATTTTTTAGAGTAGGAACTTAGCAGGCGTTTCAGAATTCCAAAAAAACATAGTCCTTAAACTATTTAGCCATAATTTATTTAAAAGCAATCGGGGAAATTAAATTTAATGTACAATTTAAAAAAATATTAAAGAGTGTAACGAAAATCAGTTATGAAGATTGATCTTCAATTTTAAATGGATAAAAAACATGTCAACAAATATTATAAATGCATTCCTATGCATTTTGAATATAGTAATCAATATATTATTATGTAAATAAATTTTAAATTAAATTCAAATTCAGTATATTTAAATGCAGTAACCAATATATTTCATCAACATATTATTTTACACGTATCCAAGAAATATTATATTGAATTATTAATATAGTGTGACAAAGAATAAAGAGACTTTTTTTGCATAGTGACAGCTATGAGCAGGTGGCAGTACTGCCGGACAATGTACCTTGAGTAAACACTCCGCCATTCCAGAAATCATGGATCAGTGGAACGGGCAACAAACACAAACCCTAATTATTCACAAATCGCGCAAATCCTAATTAAGTTCCTGAGCGCCCTTTACACGCTAGTAAGGTGACAGTATGCTGTGTTGTTTCATTACATGGGATCATCGGACCTTATTTTTTGGAAAATGAGCAGAGGATCTCATTAACTGTGAATGCGGATCGTTACGTGGAGATATTACAATCTTTCGTTACACCTGAACAAAAAAAAAATGCTGTCACATCACACACTGCACGGCAATCGACGGAAGCTGTGCGAGAATTGTTCGGTAACTGTGTGATCTTAAGATTCGGTAACTTTCCCTGGTCCGCTAGATCGCCAGACTTTTCCGTTTGTGATTTTTTTCTTGTGGGGCTATCTCAAGGTTAAAGTATACGCCACTCGACCAAGAATTCTGGATCAGTTAAAACAGAGATTTCAGGGCGAAATCCCAGCTGAGATATTGCAGCGATCAATGAGGAATTTCAACAGCAGATTTCAAGAATGTATTCGTACAGGAGGACACCATCTAAAGGATGTATTTTTAAAAAATGATAAATTCCATTAATGTTTCTTAAATGGCAAGTTTTAAGGTTCCAATTACTTTGAATAAAATGTTTTTCTTGCATCATTCTTGGTTTTATTGGATTGTTAAAAAGTTCCCGTTTTTTGTGTCACCCTGTATAACTTTACTTTTACTTAAACTATTAGTATAGCTTATATTAATTATTAATATAACTAATTAATATTAGGTAAAAATATTAGAGAATTAAAATAAACAAGTCTTCTAAATGTTTATTCTTCGTTACCTATTTTTTAACAGTACAGAGTTAAGTTATGCAGCTAAATAACAGCATAATAGGAAAAGTTATTTGAATGTAGCAAAGATCACAAAGGCTATCTGCCTAAGCGGAATGCTTTAATGAAGAACTTTCTAACGGAAACTACTTCGTATTCACGTTAGGTATGAGGAAAACCACGAAAAATAACCATGCAGCCACCCCGTTTGTAGGTTCGAATCCAGATCGAACGAAAAAAATTCACCACTCAGGCACTGATCGCGTAATAATAGACAAGAGCTAAAACTAAAAAATCTCCAATTCTGAATTAATATAGTCACAGAAATGCATTATTTGACTATTTTAACATTGACGTTTTTGATTATTTTAACAGCGATGAAATATTACTTTATAATATTTATTCGTACGCCAATGTTGTCAAAGAGGCGAATAAAGTATCGTAAAAATTGTTTGGCCTCTTTATTTTTTTACTAAAGTTACCAAAACATTTGAGATTTATTTGAAAGAAAAATTTAAAAAACTGAGTTAGCTAATCGAAAGTCCGTAAATATGTCGGATGAAATTAAAACGAACAATATGCATTTATTTCAGTTTAAGTTACTAAGCTGGAAATCAAGTTATATGGCAGTAACAGTAAGCGTTTAGACACTATAATAAGTTTTTAATTAACAATAAATTTAAGGAAACAAAATACAATTACTTCTTAACATATATTACATAGTCTCTTAAAAACGTATCAAAGTTAAAATAATCCACATGTGTGAAACTATAAAATGTCATTTAACTTACATGTTGACCTACTGAAGCTTTTTTATGGCAAATAAAAATAGTGCATGATGATTATTTAGCTTGAGGATCAAGTAAAATCGGGCTGACTACGGCTAAACCAGATTATATTTAGTTTAATAAAATACAGAGCCGGGATAAGGGTGAGGCAAGTGACGTATCTGCCTCAAATGAAAGGCTAGGAGAAGCGCTAAAAAAGGTGCGGCATTTTATAAATATATTTAAAAAATAAATTACGAAAGTAAGCTTTCAATTTTGAAATGTATCGAAAAGTACCCTTCTAAAATAACAAATTTAAATCAATTAAAAGGGCCACATATCCTTAAGCATTTGCACAAATAGCGTGCATTTCTCTAAACAGTTAAGTTAAATCACAAACTTTACTAAAATATTTAAATTAAATATTAATATTTAAAATGGGAAAAAACTCATTACCAAATATTTCATATTCTTTATATTTTTCCTCGTCCTGTAGGTGTGGCTTTATTTCGTCTTTTGACTGGGCACGATTGTTTGAATGCCCATCTTTTTAAAATTCCACTTCAGGAGTCTTCAGTCTGTACTCTTTGTAACTCTACAGTCCATGGATAAGGAGCATACTGAGAATGCACTGCACTATTATCTTCTAATTCTGTTATTCTTAAGTATTGGGAAGCAAGATCAAGACTTATGCCTTAGTGGTCAGATGTCTGTCATTTGTATAAATAAATACAATATTCTTTTCAACTCACTATTTTTACTTTATATTTATACAAAATATAAATTCACATAAAGTATCGAATTATAAATCTTTACAAATAGATCGTAATCTCTTAAAGCAAATTAATTTAATCTCTTATCCATGTCGTCGTGAAATTTAATGCTGAAAAAAAAAGTAAAAATAAGTCAAGCCTTGCAATTCAAAATTTTAGGTATACATAAAGTTGGGCAATTAGAAAGACAACATGTGTATTTTCGTTTTTTTTTTCCAAAAGAAACGTAAATACAAGACTGTTTCCCTAAAAATTCTACCAAATAGTTCTCGTACTTTTGCTTAAATAAATAAACACAAGAGGAAGATTTTCTATGAAACATTCTTGACAAATGTGAAAACTTAGCTTTAAAAATGAATATGGCAACAAAATATGAAGAAAAGTAAAAAGGATTAAAGCAAATGGTTAGGAATTAGATTGTCAAAAACCAATTGATAAAAGAAATAATCTTTTAGGAAAGTATTTTTTCATGGTAGAAATGACAGCTTGTTTAATTTAAATCTAAGACGAAGGTATCAAAAATTGTACAAGATATCTTCCGATTTCCAATTTCTAACTAATGAAAAATTCATGTCATTGGATTTAGGTATTTTAAAGGATAGGTTAGATAACGTTAAAATGAATCCGGCAAACTACGTGAGGGCTATCCGCCTAATAGGAGAAATGTTATATACTTAAAAAAATACTAACTCATGACTTGGCATTTGAATATTCAAACGATATAACTCGGAAGTATCTCGTTTATCCTTCTCAGAAGTATCTAGTTTTAGAACACATGCTATTTCTGTAGTTCTGGTCAATAAAGCAAAATCAGATCTAATGCTGTTGTTGTTGTTACTTATGCTCACTTGTCTGACAGTAACATCAGCCTAAGCCCTCGAAATTCTTCGTGGCAAGGAGCGCTAGTTTTAGCCTGTCTTTGGCAACAGAATTGAGCACTTTACAGGTGACAGTGTAATTTAGCTCAGTTCCGCCCCAATTTTGATGGAGAGCACCCGGGGTAGACGGGTCCGAGTGTCTCCTACTCCTCTCCCTTTCCACCAAACCACACGAGAGGATTTTCGGCTCTCTGCATATTTAAAGTGCCGCCATGCTGCACCGACACTATACACTTACAAACATCCATGCCTTCTTTGGGATTCGAGCCCGGACTCTTCGACACAGCAGTCAGCTACGCTAACCACTAAGTACTTCAAACCGGTTGGGCGGCAGATCTAATGCTAATTCGGAAATACAGTTTAGTTTATTCATATCTGAGTTCGGGAATTGTGTTCAAAATATTTTTCACATTCCCAGTTACTATTATTAGAAATGAAAGAAGCTTCAAAATTCTTAAAACTAAAAAAACTAATAAAAAAAGGGCAAAATTTTCCTTTGCCCACAAAAACTTCCAAATATCACTATTTTATCTCCAGATCATAAATTAAATAATCAATTAGTTTTGGGGAAAAAAGAGAAGTATTGTCGATTTTACACTTAGTTAAAAGACAAAAAATATTAATTTAAAAAAGGAATTACAAAAAATTAAATAAAAATAATAAAAAAAGTTTGAACATTAATGTCATGCTTTTTATATTATCTGGGTGCTATATGCTCTTCATCGAAAAAGTACTTTTTAATGTTTTCATTAAAAAGTTATAAATTATTGCACGCATCATTGTTTTTCTATAATTTTTCTGAATACATAAAGTTATGCTTACAGATATTGTAAGAGTCATGATGTATTAGTAAAGTTGATTTTGTTGAATATAAAAGTGTGCCAATATAATTAAGGACTATAGGACTATCATAAGGGCCCGTATTTACCTATTTGCCTCAAGTTAAAGAATACCTAGGCAAGGCTCTAACCAAATATAATTTATTTGTTCCCGCTTCTTAAATAGCCTACCCGTACTCAATTGAATAACATACATGAATACTTTTCGCTCGGAAGTAAAGTCCGGGAAACCTACTGGCTGCATGGGTATTTTCACTTTTTTGCCCATCTGTAAGGTAAAATACGGATCAGTTTTCCTTATCAAGTCCTCCATAGAAGGCATCCTTTCTTTAGGCAAATAGCCTAAAGGAAATATACGGAAAATCATGAAACCACTAATGCAGATATTTCGCCTGAGCTCATTTCGGGTCGAACTGCTAGAGGTCAACGGTCTTATCTGCTCGACTGCTGGTAGACCATTTGATGGCATTTCATAAGAAAAATTCTGCTGTGGACACGAGATGACTTCCTTGTACACCTGTTAAATTATACACATCTTTTTTCTGCACTTTATTTAAACTTTGAGATGCGATCCTTTAAAGCCTAAATAAAGCAGACAATTAGACAATTGCTGAAATATTAATTTTAATTAGCAAAAATATTTATGCAGTTATTAATTCAACAATCTTACATGAAATATTAAGATAGAGTAAGAGTCTCTTAATTACTTTTTACGTTCTTTTATTATTTTTAAATTTTTATGATGTAACAGTCAATAAAATTAAAACAAAAACAAAACATCATAAGGTTACTCATTTTTTATGATTTGCTTTCGTAATATGTTTTTACTGCGTTTAAAAATCCTTCGAGTATTGTACCCTTTTGACACGACTACTGCAATCAAAAAGGGATGTGTACATAAGAGTTCCAAGCGCAAAATTCCAGCATTTTACTACGAACCGTTTTTGATTTATGGAACATATGCCTGTATAGACTTCACGACTGAGCTAGTCAAAATGGATTCTGGAGTGGTCAAAATGGATACTTCGGTTGAAATCTTATAACCGAAATTCTTCACGATTACGATACTTTCTTTTCTTCGTGCATGGAAATAAAAATCAGAAAAGTGCATAATTAGATGCTATGGCAATCCTATATACAAAATTTCAGCATTCTACGTCTAACTGTTTTTGAGTCATGCGAGAAATTAAAAACCCTCAAGCAAATTGCCTTTTTAGAACTGCCAATTGCGATGATAAAGAGAGGTGTAAAACTGGATGTCATAGTAATCCCGTGTGCGAAATTTCAACCGTTCTACGAATAATAATTTTTTGAGTTATGTATGATACACACTTAAGTACAGACGTCACGAAAAAATCCATTTTAAATCCATTCTACAAACCCTTTCTGAATAATAAGTTCTTTATTCTGCCCGTATATACAGACATCAAACAAAGCAAAAAAGTAGTTAAAATTGATTCGGGAGTGGTCAAAATTTATATTTTTGTTGCAATCTAAAAAGCGAATTTTTCGCGATTACCATAATTTCCCAACTTCGTACAAGTAAAAAGATGCTTGCACATTAATCTATTTGAAACTTTGAATTAATGCTTTAAAGTGCTGTTGAAAAAAGTTAATTAAATGATCTAAAATATGCTATCAAGTAAAATTAAATAAATATCTGTTCATTTAATGGAAATTTAAAAAAAATGAATAACAGACTATTTAAATGCATCTTTTAAAAATTACGTTGTACATATTAGACAGGTATGATTTTCAAACAGCTATTTTAAAGAAAAAAATTTAATTTAATGTTGTGACCAAATGACGATTTTTTGACTGCAATACAAAATGGTAGTTCATTATCTAAATTAGTTTTTTTATTTTTTATTTATTTATTTTTTTACTAAAATTGCTGAACATGATATTGTTTCTTTATTTGAGTTATATCATTAAATAATAAATAACAAAGATTCTGTCTTTCTGTACGTACAATTTTATTTATTTATTGATGTAATCATATCCAAATAAAAGAAGTGACTGGAAAAATAAAAACCGACACCTCTGAAGCCAGGTTTAAATTAGCCCCAGAATTTATATTACACAAAAGTCAATGGCATATATTTTCATCTCGGATTTTTTTTCTCAGACAGTCAGATCTAGAGTACATTTTAATATAATTATTTTACCATGCAAAGAAAACTGGTAAGTATTTGCGTGTTAGATGAAAGAGTTTTACAGCTGCTCAAGGACTTTTGCAGAAAAGCAGTTACACAGTAACACTAAGTTACCTCATTTAACAACAGGGAGAGGGTATATTTCGAAAGTCCGCTTTGTACTCCATTAAAAACGGGTTTTCAAACTCCTTTAGGAATACAAAACAAATAAACCAGGTGATTTTATTCAAATACTTTGGCAGCTTTAATATTTGCTTTTTAATGCATTTATTTAAATACTTTTCCACAAGTAATCGAATAAAAATATCATCTTTAAAGTTCTTTTTTATACACTAGCCGCTTGCACGGCAGCCGCTAAAATAATGATCATGAAAAATAAAAAACAAATGAGTGCCGCTAGTGTCATTTCATAAAAATATTCAGCATTTCTAATTAGACATCAGATGATTTAAATGCATTTCTATTTAAATTGGTGAAAACTAAAAATACATTCTTATGAACTACGTTCAGTACTTTTAAATTGCTTATTTGGTTCCTCATTATCAGACAGATTAAATTTGAAAGTTACATATCTTACGCTTTACTGAATGTCAACACGCTGGCGCTTGGAAGACAAAAGTATTTTAGGCAATGGTAACACATTGCTTTTAAATAGGCAAGTTTGTTTATTAAAATTGAAAATAAATATCTCACATTTTGCCTAATGGTCATGTTGGCATGCTGGAGATAAAAATCTTTTATTTCGAACAGTGTTTTTATTGATCGATTTCAAACCACTGAGTTTGTTAATGAAAAATTCATTAAATTCGTGCAAAATATAAAATAAATCAAAAATAATTTCGAAATTCAAGTTTCCCGCTTCGAGGTGCAATTTCGGATGAAGAACTACGTCTATTCGAGATCTGGTGAGTTGTTTCCACAATGCGAAGAACATACAAACAGGTTCTTTATCATTTAATAGCAGATAAAGACAGATATATTTTTGTTATAATGCAGCACAAGATATGAATATTGAGATACCTCTAGGTAATTTTTAGACAATAATAACTATAGTCTGTACAAATTTAAGTGCAGTAGTACTTAATTTTGCTTTCTGTTATAATTTTTTTAGTTGTAAAAATTATGAAAATTTAAAAGCTTTTTCCGAGGAAACGCCATTAAAAAATATTGTCGAAGAAATCAAAATTTCCCAATAGTCTCGAAGACTTAGAAAAAGTAAAATTATGTATGGAGTACTTAGGAAAAGCAAAATATGTATTTTTATACACGTTATGTATATCTCTTAATATGCAAAGTATTTAAAATATGTGGTTATAAGTTTCATCTCATTAAAATTATCAGTTCTTGATACATAATTCTTCGAAAAATATTGAGAAGAATTTTATAAAAATGAAACAGTTTCAAACCGAATTGAAGTATTCTGTAAATACAGAATCAAATTTTACTTGGTTTCTGTGGAACAAAAATTCATAAATCGCTTCAGCCTTCAGAACATTATGATTGCCGGATAGACATTTTATGCCTTTTAAACCTCTCTATTCAATTTTGTTTATAATTCTTAAATCTCATCTAATTGCCTTCTTAAACAATAAAACTCGATTCTTGCTATGGAATTATACTTGTATTTTATAAAAAATAAATAAGGACAAATTGTAAATCTTCAGACTTTAAATACCGCAATTCAATCATTAGTGTTATAATATTTCATTTTATTCATTTTATGCTTAATTTTGTAGTCACCAATATTTTCAAAACACTTTAACTACTACTTTGAGGAAGGAACGCAAAACTTGTTTACTTGAAGGAAATCCTCTAGCGTAAACCTTGATAACGTAATGGTTTTATACTGCCTGTCCTGATAAAATTAAGTGTTGTAATTGTGCTTCAGCTGCATTGATTTTTCTAGAAATAAAGCCATCTTCAGCACACATTATAAAATAGAATTTACTCTCATCTAGATCAGAAAACTCGTCGCATCAGCGGCCTGTTGGTAAGGTCGCTGAGCACTGGTAGTTCGGTCAGGGGTTCGAATCTCGTCAAATAGACTAGCTGCAATCGCCCTTTTTTTAGTTTTCCCCATGCCTTAGTGTATACGAGCCAGTTTCCCTTAGAAAGACCTCCATGAAGGTATCCCTGTGCTTGGACAGATAGCCCTCGAGGTCATTGTCAATTGCAAATAAATCAAACCAAGTTCAGAAACCCTTCCAGGCTGAGATGAATTCAAAAATCATTTAAAAAAATCTGATGTGGCCAGGACATTACTTCCCACCAGTTCTGGGTTTTAAATAGAAACAGGCTTTAAGTAAATTATCACTTCCGATTGATTGTTTGGAAACAAAATCGAATTAGTTGTTCCAATAAATAGAAAACCTTTTATACGAAATTTGAATTGTATTCTTACTAGGTATGTGTAAAAACTGGTTTTTCTAAATTTATACTAGCATAAACAAACCACGAAAAATTATATAACAACATAATCAAATATTTGCCCCTTTATTTTTGAATTAAAAATTATATTTTAGTGGGCCGTTGAAAAACAAATAATTCAACTGTTTTTTAATTTAAAAAAATTAAATGTTTATAATATATCTAAAATAAGTATTTTAAGTGACTACCATAATTTATGTAATTTCTATAATATCAACAAATCTTAATTCCTTTTGTTCTGCTTATATATTGCCACTAAATGTAAGTACCAGTGTTTGTTAATTTATTTTATCTAAAATCTAATCAACTCTTCATATGAGTGCAGAATGCTTAAATACAGAAAATAGGATTATTTTTTGGAAGTTTGATGCAAAAGTTATGGTGAAAATATCGTCCCACACATTTACATGGGCACATAGACAGACATAATTGTAAAAATAGTAAGAACGTTACGTGGGGACCCTAATTCGTGTTCACTCTCTTAAAACTCACTATTGAATTTTTGAACTAAAAACATTACATCCCTTACCTATGTAGCATATTTCCTCGCGTATCTTGTTCTTTTTTATCAATTTTATTATCGTCCGAAAATCGAGAGGGGAAAATTATGCGAATAATTTAAGCGATTGCATTAAGAACATAACAAAAAACTGCAGGTAACTATCACAATATTATTTCTTTAAAAGAAACCCACAGTTCAGTAAGAGTACAGTGTAATACAAACTTTACAATATCTGGTACTTACTGTTGTCATCTTAGGCTTCAAATCACCCGTAAATATTACAGAAAGTAAATGAGCAACTGGCTCAGCGAAATCGTAGACTGAATGTAAATTCTTGTTTTCTTCATTATCGTAGGTCGGTTCTTGTATGAGGCTGACAGAAGTTCAAGAATTAGAATGGAAAAGATCTGGACCTTCGCATGTAGTTTGTAAGAGTTTGTATCGAAAGCAGTCATTATGTAGATGAATCTATTTTCAAGTTTAGGGAAACTCATTCTCTAAACAGATCGATGAAGAGGAAAGTTAAACGGATATTTTGAAAATTTTTAGAATCTGAAGTTAAAACGATAAAGGGGAGACACGCGAGGAAATAGGTATATAAGATGGCGTGGGGTAAAAAAGAAAGTAATTTATAAACCCATAATTATATAGTGTTTCAACAAACACCATATAACGAGATATTTCTAAAGTAAATTTATGCATATCACCATTTAGTTTGCATTGTTTTATATATCATAAACTGGTCTCAACATATGATGCACATTAAAATTTACTTTATGTCTGGTTATGAGCGTATTTAAATATCACCTTAACTCCTGTTGAGCTGCATAAGGAACATGAAAACCCACTATGGCTTCAGGCTATACCCTCCTCTTTAAACCATTCTCCACGACCACAAACATGTATAGCTTCAACGCAATGAAATTATAGGTTTCAAAGAAAAGTGGTGGTAGAACTTGTACTTTCAGAAATGTGGACTTTGGTGAAAGACCTGCAACCGCAAAGTAGAGGCGAATCTCCGCATGTGAACACGGATAGCATAGATCCTTTGTTTCAGTTTCAGACAGAGAAAATATGAGAGACTTGTTCAAAATATCGATCCGTCATCAACAATGCGGGCTTGTCGATCCTTCTGTTGGACTAGATGGCGCCGCCGTGCTTTATTTTTCGTAAGGGGATGGAATAGCGGGGGTTTTAAGAGACACCCTTTCCGCAAAATGAAGAGTTGCACAAAATTTTATGGGAGAAACTGCACACTAATAGTAAATAATAAATCTTGAACGATTGAAATCTTGAATTTTCCAGATATTTTTATTCTATCAGCTCACTTTTATTATAAAATCATTTATACCTCTTTTCTTCTAAGTCAGGAAAATGATGCTTAGTATGAAATAAATATTTATTTTCAATAAGAATATACCAAGGCCGGATTAAGACTTTTATATGCCTTAAATACTTAAAACATTATTGGTTATTATTATTAGAATTACTTAAACATTTATTGGTGCTCCCACATACATGTATGCCAGTTTTCCCTCCATTCCTTCTCTTTCTCGATTATTTTTTAGCTCTGTCATATATTCCATGGTAAAACCGGCAATGGGAAATTTTTGTATACTTTACTTACGTGCTTTTGTTACTTAATGGTTGTATTAACTATCAAGTAACAAAAGCACGTGTTTATATAACTTAATGGTTAATTCAACTCTGGAAGATACCTATAATAAATTCAACTGATAAGGCAATATTATCAATAATATGTTCCTTTGAAAATAATCAAATTTAAATTTAGAAAAATTTTCGCATATTACAGAGAAAATGTTACGTACGTTGCATACGTTGCGTGCACAGAAAAACCATAGAAACTGCCAACCCGTTCGCCGTGAATCGAAACAGGAAAAAGCTACCATAGTTAAGCGGTCTTAAGTACTCGATTATTGGTAGACTCGTCTGGGTCAAATTTTCTTCACAATACACTGTTATTGCATTAAAACCTATTTCATAGAGGAAATGCCAGCAATTCTTCTAGAAAAAGATTACTTGAATTTCAGGGTACTTGCGTATTAACGCAACTACCTTGTTACAACTGAAGATTTTTTACAGATGAAAAGATAAAAGATATTATCTGGTGCAAGGCGAAAGTTTTCGGCGACCTTTTTTAAAAAGATTACCAGTTTATCAAGATTTATCTCAAATCGGCGAACGTTACCAATATATGAAAAGAAAGCATATTTTAGCAATTAAAATACAAATTTTAATTATTAAATAAGGATTACGTGATACATAAAAATAAATAAATAAAACACTTACATTCATCTCAAAATTTCTGTAATTATTTATTTATTTATTTATTTATTGTTATCCCCCCATATGTACGCAACGATTTGCTTTAGCTTAAAAAATAGAGAACTGTAGACACTCCGCAAGACTAGATATTTACCAAACGCATCTTCTGGTTGTTCGTTTAAGAAATTTTGCGGCAAAATTCTGAACTGCTACAGAAATTTTACAGCAGTTTTCTTCTATTGCTAGCTTATTTCACAAGCGCATGTTTTAAAATGAAGAGAGGAAAATATCAGGATTTGTCTATAAAAATAGTTAGAGTTGCTTCGAATATAACAAAAATAACGCATATGAAAATGGCGACATTTCTTGACTGAAGAATTGTTTTGAGCACGATTGCCACTGTTAGGCACATTCTCAAAATTTGGCGAATTCTAAAGTGTTTGCGATAACACTAAGTACCAATTTCAAGTTAGGATGTCAGAAAATATTAACCGTTAACTCTGAATTTTAAACATGGATGTTATACTGATACTTTATTTTAGAATAATGAATAAATACGATAATTTGCTTGTCTTTGTATATAGACTAAGTAAAAGTTAACAAGATAAGTATTATTTTTATTTTATATCAAAATTAGTCTATTCAGATGCATTCATATTCATAACAGAATAAATAGAAATAAGTAAAGAAATTCAAAAAGACAAGAACTTCAAAAATTATTACAACAGATTGATTTTTTTTTAATTCGTACCAGACGTCAAGATATTTTCAACTGTAGTTAAAAATGATATCTCGTGCATTTAACACAGTTAAGGCACACTATCCTCTGTTTAGCAGTTTTATTAAAGAATAACTATAAAATCTTTATTTAACAAGTTAGAGAGTTTGCTTAGCTCAAATGGAACAGAAATCAAAATTAACAGTCTTCATAAACAATTAAACTGAAGTGCCGAGAAAAGAACTTACAGGAGGCTCTTTTATAAGTATTTACTGAAAAAGAAACTGAAAAAGAAAAGTACAATGCAAGTACAATGCAAGTACAAAATCTTTTTTAAAGATTTTCCGCATCAGATCTTACGTAGATTCCTCACTCGCCAATACATCGTTTGGCACTCGTTTGTTTTTAACGTTGCCGAATTTCATTATGCAAAAGTGGCATTAATTTATTCTAACAAAAAATATGTAATCTGGAAAAAATCTAGTTTAAAAATAATAATAATGTTTCCATGATGTGTAAATGGCATTCTTTATCTTTCAATATTTTCACTCTTAACCTTTCCCGTAATTTTCGTATTATGTCATTACATCTTTCTTTTTAAAAATTTCTCAGCCTCAGTTTGTTTTTATCAATTAAAAGAAAAAAAATCTGAAAGGTTTCAGATTTTAAATTACGTCCAAAGGGGCGCTTTTTTAACGTTTTGTGTGTTACCTTTATTTATTAAATATCATGTTCTTTGCACTAAAACATAAAATTCAGTTCAACAGCAATATCGCAAAATAATGAGTCTATCTTTAGAATTTCGGATACACAATTCCGCGCGCTGGAGATAAAAAGGATTTTTTCCCCGTAGAGTGTCGCCATTGCTTGCTTTTAAATCCTTGCTTTCTTTTCATCAAAAATTCGTTTAAGTTTAATATACTATGAAGTAGATAATAAAACAAATTCCAAATTTTTGCTTCCAGATGCGCCTATTCGGGTGGAAACGTACGTTATTCAAAAATGGATGGCTCTAGATACCGTTGTTTTATCACATTTGGAAAAATATATGTACATTTATGCAGATTCTTCATCATTTAATTTCTTTAAATATAATACAGGGTTGCAATATTTTTGTGGCAACAGTTTGAAAAGAGATTCAGACTTTTAATGCTTCCGACGCAAAATCGCAAAATGAAAACAATAGTCCTTCAGGGACAAAGCCCCTTTAGACTAAAAATATTTCTATAATAATGAAACATTCTACTACACTGTAATTTAAGAAAAGACAATCAGAAACGATATTTGAAGGAATGTTTAATGGAATACTTTGGTTTATTTAATTCCGGCAAGAGCTCACAAGGGCTATTTGCCTAAGAGGATGGATGCCTTCGTGGACTTTATAATGGATATTCGTGGATTCCTTTCGTGGTGCCTGGAGGACTTTATAAGGGAAACGACTTCACATACACGTTACACATGGCGAAAAGTACGAGAGCACCCACGTAGCCCGCCCTTTCGCCGGGATTCGAGCCCCGGACCGAACTACCAGTATATACCGCTCGGCCGTTGGTGGGCCCTTTTAATAAGATCACCTGTTCTACTATAATCAAAGTACTTAAACATTTGTCTGCCTTTTTTCAGCCTTTGCTGAGAGAAAACGATTCGGTCATACGGTTATCTTTCCAAAACGTTTCGGTCTAGTACGATCTGAGAATTTGTGAAAATCCTCTGAAACACGGCATTTCTTTAACACTATTTCAATCTTACACGGTTCGGTTAAATTAGATTATGTTATTTGAATATGGAAAAGCCCCGATGCTATCCGCCTAAGAGGAGAGATGCCTTTCTGGAGGATTTTCGAAGGAGAAGTGGCTCGTATTACTATTACACACAGGAAAAACCCCGGAAATCAACCAAATGAAACAGCTCGTTCGCCTGGTATCGAATACAAACTACTTAGAAGTACCAGTATACACTCGGCTACTGGTGGGGTCGATTCGACTAAGAACCAAAGAAATTGTCTTCAGCGAATATACTGCGTTGTCGAGAAACTAACAATTGTGTGATATTTTGATATGGACAGTTTGCTGTGGTGCCGATAACTCTGCATTATAACAAATTAAAATACAGTAAAATCTTGTTTCAACATTAAAGGAAATCATCATCAAAACAGAATTAAAAAAAATCTGATGCTGACACGGCATGACTTTCTTGTACGCCTATTATTTATTATATACATATTTTTTATTGCACTTCATTCAAACTTATTTCTTCAAATTATTCTAACTTACTTAACCGATCCTTCAGGATTACTTGAAAATGACATCAAAAATTGAGAATTTCGGTATTAAATATTCCAGTCGATTTTTGTCATACGGGAGTGAAAATTCTTATATTTTTATTTTTTCATAACAAGTATTAAAACGTTTCCAAATATAAGCACAGTAATTGAGAGACGGTATTAAAAGCTACATTTCGTTATTTATCCAAAATTATTTTTTTTAATTTGAAATTTCCAAAACATGTTTATTTTCGTTATTTAAAATTCTTTTGTAAATGGAAGTATTTATCTACGAACAATGATTGCGAAAATAAAGGCTGGGTAAGGACTTTAAAACCGGGAAAGGGGAATATTGGTTATGTAATTACGGTAAAGCCTCGTGGGTTATCTGTCTAAGAGGAGGGATGCTTTCGTGGAGGGCTTCTTAAGGGAAATTAGCTCGTACACACGTTACACATGGGCAAAACCACAAAAACGCTCATGCAGCCAGTCTGTTCGCGGGATTCGAACCTCCGGTAAGGGGGATATGTGTATGTGTGTGTTTGTTTATATGTATATTCTGACTGCAATAAAAAAGGGAGGTGTGTAATTTGATGTTACAGCAGTCCCCTATACAAAATGTAAACCCTAAACGTTTTCGAGTAGTGCGCGATACATATGTACGGACGTCAAGAAAAAATGCATTTCACAATCTGTTTTGGAATAAACAGTCCTTTAGTTTGTCCATACCTATAGATATCACTTAAAAATAGTTAAAATGGATTCAAGAACGGTCAAAATGAATATTTCCTTTGAAATCAGAAACACAAAACTTTTCGCGATAACAGCACTTTCTTTACTGTGTACAAGTTAGTAAAAATAAATAAAAGAAGAAATAGTTAATAATGAACAGTTTAGAATAACAGTTTGATGTTTACGCAAAGTCCGGAAATATACACTTTTTAAATGAAGGCCCTCACATGGAAAAAAAAGCAAAACTTCTTTTCACACTATAACAAATGCTTATCTCCACCCAAAGAAATTCACAAAGATTTCTCAACTCAAACAAAAAAATCGGAAATAATAGTGTTTGCCAAAAACAGAGCCCGAAAGTTAAGAAAGTATTGAAGAATGCTCAGAAAATGGGAAGCACGGGTTGCTTGCAATCTTCCTCTAGCCAGCCCGCAGTCTTGCCTAAGATGATTTGGCGACGTTCAGAGCAACAGAACAATGTAATCTTTAAGAAATTACGTTCTCCAAAATGCATAAGATATATAGGGTAAGTGGGGAAAATAGAAAACTAGATGATCTAGAGATAATCTGAATCCTAAGGGTTCCCCCTCGGGTCCCCAATGAGACCTAGGGGTCCTATGGCCATAAAAACGAGCTTGCTGGTCGAGCTAGAATCTGAGATTGAAGATAATAATATCCAACTCTAAGTCTAAAAACAGCCACTGAAGTATTTCTTAAGACTTTTTGGGACAAAAGGCAACGTCAAAAAGGGAGGATCCTTTTTCGTGTTGTCTTCTCTTTACGATCGGAGACCAAAGAGTTGAACAGTATCTTACAGATAAAACAGTAAGCAGCGCTAAGATAATTTTATTATCTGATTATTCGTTTTTCTTCCTGCCTCTCCCAAATCACCAGTTTTTCAACCCGTAAAGACTGCAATGGCTGTAAATTTATTATAATACAAAGTTACTAGATAACAAACTGATACAGACGATCTGCATTTCGCTACCATAGTAATAACGAAGTCTGACACCAAAAAGTGCCACTACGCAGACAAGTGAAGAAGATAAAAAAACAGTGTCAAAAGTATAATTAAGGCCATATTTTTCCCAATTTAAAAATAATCGGCTAATTTCCATAATCTTCCCTGCTCGTGTGCTTTAATATTTCAAATGGAGACAAATTAATTCAATATATTTACAGAGGGTGTTTACACACTTTTAGAGCTATATCGCTGAAGAATTAAAAAAAAATTTTTATCATTTGGTATAATTGGAATAAATACGTCTGGCAATAGTTTCCTACTTGAAATGAGAAATACCGTCTGCTACTTTTAAATGTATTCTTCTTTCAAAATGTCGCTTGTAAACAAGCTGTAGATTGAAGGATGTGTTTTGGTGCTTTCCGAAGAGAAATATTCTTACTTCATAATTCAAAAACTTTGTGAAATGATAATTTATTAAATTTTCTAAACACAAAATTAGCAACATTATTGTAGGAAAGAGAAAAACAGTCAATCATTACTTTCACATGGAAAGAAGTCTCCAAATGAATACCCTAAATAATAATGAAGTTAAATCGTTGGTAATGACAGAAAATCCGCCAATGCAGAAATCAATTGCAAAGTCTTCAAATACGCCTGTTGCGACAATAAATGAAATAATAAACCAAGATTTATAACTTAAAAAAGCTAAAAAACCAGCTTTTTCCAAAGCATGTGGCTCAACGCAAAACAGTTCGTAGAATCCTGTATGTAAAGTTATTTGGCAAGGGATAAATCGAAATATATTGTAACGCTCGATAAAGCATGGATTTAGCTAAATGATTGCAGCTAAGAAAGGTCTATTTATTGCCGAAAACGAAGAGAAAAAATCTGATGTATACACCACATGACTTCCTTGTAATGAATATTAAATTATACGAAGTTTTTCTGCATTTTGTTTAAACATATTGAATTAACAGTTAACGAATTTTAAATTAAATCTACTTCATCGATAGCGCACAAACCACAATAGAATAAATGCACACATTAAAGTTCTCTATATTTATTTACCATAGCCACACTTCGGCGCTAGTTTCACCTAACAGCGTTACATCTCACTCATTTTATGACTCAGAGTGCGTAAACATTATAGCATCTGAAGAATTACCAAAAGTTCTATTTAACTACTACAATAAATCTAAAATGAAGAATAAAAGAAATTAAACAAATTAAAAAGAAACAGTTTTTCGCAGACGATACAGCGTCGCTTACCTAATGCGCATGCGCTACTAATTAATTCAGTTCTCACTTCGCAGTAAGGCAAAAATACATAAAAATTCAAAATATTTTCATTAAAAATTTAAAATAGAAAAACATAAAACACCAAGTACAGTTAAAACAATTAAAAAAAGCAATTTTTACAATTAAAATTACAGTTAATACGCAAAAACAAGGTAATAACTTAAATGATAATTCCAGAATGAATTAAGCGTAATTTAATTCGCAATAATAAAAGAAGACGTTACTTTGTTGTTGCGAAGCTTAGTTTCTCTAGATTGGCGACAAATCCACTATTCTGCTAAGTTTCAAATGTAATCAAATATGTCCGCTATCATAACCAAAAATTAAGCTTAGCCTCACTTAAAAAACTTTTAAATTTTTCATAGTTCCACAATGATTGCATGTAGGTTAACTAAAGGCATAAAAATCTTAACCGAAAGATAAGAACAACATAATTCAATCCTTTTTAAAGGAAAAACTGCACAATTTACAAATATATAAGAATGAGCAAACTGAGCTCACTGAGCCGAGTAACAGAGTGAATATATATATACATATATTTATATACTTTTGGTGTGGCCGTTTGCAACCAAAATGCGAGGTGCACATCTACATGTTATAACACCTATATACAAAATTTCAACGTTCTGAGGCTACTTGTTTTTCAGTTATGTGAGATACACACACATACATACGTACGTACGTACAAACGCCACGAAAAACTCTCTTCAGAATTCCTTTTAAATCAGTTGTATAATTTTTTGCGGGTAAAAGAGTCCTTTATTGTCCTTAAGTACAGATGTCACGCAAAAACATCGTTAAATTGCATTCTATAGCAGTCAAAATGGATATTGTCGTTGAAATATGATACCCAAAATTTTTCGCGATTACAATACTTCCGTTTTTCTTCGTACAGGGAAGTAAAAATGCATACTGGGAAACAAAAGGGGTGACAATTCTATATCTCTCGTTCTACGGCCGATTGATGAAATTCAAACTGCGTTTTTCCCGTCTCGAAAGCGCGACTTAGGGCGTACGTTTCCACCCGAATATGCGCATCTGGAAGCCCAAATTTGGAATTTGTTTCATTATCTATTTCATATTCTGTAAAACTTTAACGAATTTTGATGAACAAACTCAAACGATTTAAAAGCGAGTAATGGGAACACTCTACGGGAAAAGGAAAAAAAAACTTTTTATCTAAAGCGCGCGGAACTGTGTATTGGAAATTCTAAAGATATACTCATTTAAAATTATTTTGTAATATTGCTGTTGAACTGAATTTTATGGTTTAAGTGCAAAGAACATGATATTTAATAAATAAAGGTAACACATAAAAAGTTAAAAAACGCCTCTTTAGACGTAATTTAAAATCTGAAACCTTTCGTTATTTAAAACTTTTTTTTTTTTTTTTTTTTTTTTTTTTTTTTTTTTTTTTTTTTTCCGCAGCGTACAAACTTGGTTTGTGAATGCAAAATAATTCCAGTGAAGGGTTTATGATTCTCTCAGGATTCTCTTACAATGGGAAATTAAAGAGAAAAAAAAAAGTTCTGTTTAAGATTTAACATTAATGCTCACTTTTGAGGAAGAAAGAATCGCAGATAAATTACTGTGATAAAAATTTAATTTTTTATGCAGAATAAATAATTCGAAATTGGGTTACAGTCACTTCCACAGCTATAAAGATAGTCAGAAACATCGAAATTCGAACCAGTTTACTGAGAAACGAAAAATAAGCAGCCTTTCTGGCGCCTAAATTAAAAAAGTCACGAAGACTTCCGCGAAATGCTTGAAAAACGAAAGCGGACTCTGTGCAAAGCTTTCTGTTCTAAACGGGATTCCTGTTTACCTACGTAAAGAGGGAAAGCTCGCAAATTAACCTTGGAATCGCAATAAAGGTTACCGAAAAAGAACTGCTGTTTCTGCTTCGGCAGGTGGTTGAAATACGGTGCTCTTCCATGTTCCAAGGTCAATACGAAATCCTACTGTATTTCAAAGTAATTTCCCTTTTGCGCGAGATCAAAACAGTTTGCGAGTAGTTCCAAACCCAACTTGCATCAAATTTTTAAATGCATATTAAGAAAATAATAATAAATTCCGTTTCCTTTTTCTAAATAATTACAAACCGTTCAAATTCGTGCCATGTTCTTCTTTTATTCCTCTGCATTTTCCTTCAAGGTTCAATGTCATATTTTTAAACCCTTCAAAATGTTACTGGTTTCACTAACCAAAATTTGCGTCTGGTCAAAAAAGGCAATTTTGTTATTTCATTTGCATATTATCTTTCATTACTCTTGATATGGAAGCAATATGCTAGGGCTTGAGTACTAATAGAGCAAATACAGTACCTGAGAGTCATCACTGAGCCGGGGTAATTCTCTTGTGAGAATTAATGTTTCATTTATTTATCTTCCAGATTATGAAATACATTTTTCAATGCAGTTTAAGATAAATAAGCAACCATTTAATAAAACTGTAAACAACTATTTGATAAGAAGAGTGATACATTTCAATGCTTGTACATTTCAATGCAATAATGCCCGAGCGGATAAAATTGCTGAACACTTGGTTCGAACTCCGGCACGAACTGATTAAACTGGAGTTTTTTGGCTATGCATAACGTAAATATGAACCAGTTCTCTTAAAAAGTACTTCATACTAGAATGCTTCTCCTTAGATAGACCGCCTTCCTGTGTTTTACCATATTCCAATTAAACTCATTTTTTGCTCACTTGTGTCTGAGCGGTAAGATCACAGGACGCTGATTGTTCGATTTGACTTGGTTAATTTGACTATGACAAAGCACGCTGGGGTTATCTGTACAAGGGAAAAGATGCCTTCGCGGAGGACTTTCTAAGAGAATCTGCTTATGCATGGGAAAAACAAAGAAAATGGCTATACAACCAGCCCATTCATCTGAAATCAAACTTAGATCGAACTACTAGTGTTCAGGAAATTTACCGTTGTTAATTCAACCAGAGTTCAAATCCTTACAAACGGTTTTCATGGTTCTGAAGTGTAAAGTAAATATGAGCCATTTTCCATCAGATAGTCCTTCATAAAGATAGACAGCCTCGTGTACTTTACAAAAAGCTAAATAATTCCACTTCCTACATTTTAATTCTAATTTCTTTTTTTGCCCTCTTGTAGGAGCCAAGAGGCAATTTTTGACTGCGGCAAGTCAAAATAGTGTTAAAAAATAGAGAGGGAGAGAAACTGTGTGCTTAAATCCAGCTTTACTTTGGATAAAAAATCTCATGCAGGAGTTTGACTGAAATTTGAATAGGAAGATCATATTGTAAGTTTTTAATATCTATAAGTCATATTTTGATTTATTCAGCATGGCCGTATTATAAATATACTGGCGCAGTTGAAACTAAAACTATTCAAAATAGGAACAAACTATGAACTTGTAATAATGACGAAAGTGATAAAACACAAGATGGACATTAAAGTGAATTGCAACCAAATAAAATTTCTCCGACACATTGATTTGAAATATGAACCTTTAATATTATTCATTCATGAAGTAAAGCCATATTAGGCCCATGATAACACTGAAAAATCTCAAATTCAATCTTCTGAGAAAAAGCAGAAGAAATAAAGCTGAAGCCAACCCAAAGCTCTATGCAATATATCTCTCGCTGTAAAATATAATGCCAGAGTTCCCTATGTGAAACAAATATATATTAAATTTCTGTGGGGATAAATGCAAGTCACTTACTCTAGCATATTTCAACTCACTGACAAAATGAAACCATATGAAAGGTATAACTTGTGAAACTCGATGAGGTGATATCACCCTTAGGAAAGTCAGTAAGGTAAAGAGAAATATAAGAGCAAAGGTCTCGTAAAATATCATTTGAAAATTCTGACTAAATAATATTTGAATACTTTGGTACGTGAAGAACATTAGATGTAATCCAAAGATATCCTCCTTGAATGAAAATAAATGCCATCTGTCAATTATTTGAAAGAAATTAACGTATAAACTTCTTTATTCTTTATTTGCATCTTCTTGCAGGAAAAACGTGATTAAAGATATAAATACAAAAAGGCTAATTCCTCATCTGTATTTTCGATACTCTACAGAGTTTATTTATACTCTTTAGAATTATTTCGGAGCCCTTTTATTAATGTTTAAAGTGTAAAGAGAACTTTTTAAATGTTCGATCTGATATTCTTTTTTTTTTCTGAACTATACATTCTATTTTCTGGATTATATTTAAAGTGTGCATTGTGATTTCTGTGATACAAGAGTTTTTCGCAATTGTCACCTACAATTTTTCTAAGCTTCCGTTTTCAGACAACGGGCGATAAACAGCTATTAGCCGCAAAGTCTTAGCAAAGCAGGACAAAGTGGAAAAGTACGTATTTAGATGTGTGGAACAGTCGATAGGTATCTTGATCTGCGATTGAATAAGAGGTGTCTGCATTGCAAGACTGCATAAAAAAACAAGATGCTTATTAATTTTGAAAAGACTCAATTTAGATTCATATATTAAAAGCAACTGCGATTTTTAGAACAGAAAGAGGAAATACACAAATTAGAATGAGGAATAAAGGAGACTATTATCGAATTAAAGTTAGCAATTTTCTTTCATATTTTATTTCATTTTTCATATTTATCAGATTGGAGTGGTGGATTCTCCAAACTAACTGTGTTTTGTGTGACTCCGATCAACCTATGATTTCTGAACAATTAAATAACTGTATTGCACTTTCTCGGTATGAGGACATTGTTAAAAAGTACTTCGAGAACCCGTGACCTAATGGCTTAAGCGCTAATGTTTGGCATGTGTAAAATAAAAAATAAATAAATAAATAAAACATATATATTAGAAGCACTGACGAATTCTTCCGTGAAATGTGCAAGTCATAGTTAATAACATAAGAATAAATTTGCAATTCACAAAATTTCGAGGGCTTTGTTTTATAACTCTATTACTCCAAAGTAAATTTTTTAAAAAAAGGTGAATTTCGTATTAACATTTTCCGCGCTTATTACATTTCGCATTATGTTTTGCTTATTTGCAGTTTTTAACTTTTCCTATCTTTGTATGCAGAGTATGGTTTAAAATATTCTATATATATTATCAAAATTACACTGAATTTTGGTACAAGTATTCCATTTAATCAGTAAATTTTATTCGAAAAACAAACTGAATCCAAGTGCCTTGTGCTGCCATCTGCCGACATTTTAATTTGATTCACGTAAAGAACACATAACTTAAAATCCTTAGCTGAAAATTTCTTAAATTCAGTGTAATTTAGTATAATTATTTCGAATTTTAGTTACCAGAAAGCTTACAGTTCGCTCCTACAGAATGTTACCGAGTCATTAATAATGTTACAATTGAGAACAAATTTAGCAAGCGAAAATATTAGAATAGGACGACATCTATAAAGATCAACTTATTTTATTACAAGAATTATAGAATCTGCATAAATCGATCTATTTTTGTATAAATAACTGAGACGGGAAACAAAAGCGAGTAACAGGAAAACACAAAAAATGCATTTGTGATGTTCACATTTATGCAACTACAAACTGACAATGGGAAAATGTACTAATGAAACTACTGTGTCTAAGAATTCAGGAAGGAATCTAGACAAAATCTACGACAAGACTGTAAACAAGCCTTGTCGATGATTTTAGTATATAATATCGTTAGGCCAGGAAATAAATTCTTTTATTTCTTAAAGCAGCAAAATTCACATTTTGAAAAAGTTCTTTAATAGAACCCTTTTTTTTTGTACGTATTGAGTCTTCTAGTTGTTTGCCACATTTAATAAAGCAAATAAATTTTATTGTCTTCTTTCAACTAAAATTCCAAAACTAGCATTTCGATCCTAGCTCCTGGCAAACGGGCTGGTTGTATGGGAATTTTCGTGGTTTTACGTGCGTGTAACGTGGTTACGAGCGTCTTAAGAATTTTTGCACAAAGGATTCCTTTTCCCTTAAGAGATAGTCTTCGCATGCTTTTCCCGTAATCCACTTAATTTAGTCTATTTCTGTTTGCTTAGAGTTGGTAAGTAATCTTCTAAAAATACTTAAAATTTTCAAATTCGAAGATTTTTAATCCTAACATACACTTCCATCTTCTTTCAGTTTAGTCCACACAAGCTTTTGAAGCCAGCAACCTTAATCAGAAATCAAAAGATTACAAAAAAGAGAGAGAGGAATTTAAACTTGGCAGCCATATTTAATCGACTTTTTGATCTTCCACAACAAAAATATATCAGTAAAACATTGAGAATTTATCGTAACTACTTCTTAAATTGTGTGAAATGCTAAATTCAGATTCAACAAAGAATATATTCAGAGAATTTAATCAGCACATTTTTATGGCAAAACTGAGCCATATGATCGTAATTACTAAAATGATATGAAAAGGAGTATTTATTTAATTAGCATTGACTTTTTTAATGTGGAAAAAACTGAAGATAAATTTCACATATGAAGAATAAATCTTAAGACGTTTTGGGGGAAGCGAGAGAAGAGGGGCAGAAATAATTTCAAACGGTTCACTGCCCATACTGATGATGAAATTATTCGCTAACATTTGAGAACTGGTGCATCATATAAAAATAAAACTTAATGGAAGATGGTTGATATATCATAGCTATACAGTAAAGCATAATGCTTATGACCCACTAAACTACATAATGGAATAAAGTGCTTTAATATAATGACGTAATCTAATATAAACATCTTCTATGCTCTTCATTGAAAGGCGATTGTAGTCATCTAAAGTTACTGTGTCATCTCATAAATAATGCGGTTTTATATGCTTCATATATTTTTCATTTTTTTTCGGGGGGGGAGATATCTAAAATATACTGTCCTTCATTCTCTGATAGCTCTTAATAGTAGTTACAATGGGTTTTTTTCCACCAGAATTTTCACGAAAAGACTTGTTGTCTAGGTTGTAGTGCTATAGCTAGAAGGCGGTGCAGACTTCTGTACGATCCAGGCGGCGCATTTTTGGGAGCGGCATTTTTCATGTGAAATATATTATAGAATTTCATCATACAGATTTTCGGAGCAGAAAAGCTAACCGAGATTTATTAGTATAGCAAAGCTCATCACCGTTATCAGCATAAGAGGCGGGATGTCTGCATAGAGGCTAAAATTATCTTTAAAGGGCTTAAAAACTGGAAACTCGCTCATATTCCCGTCTGAATACAACGTTACATACCATATGATGCACAGAAGGTAAGCCATATAACGCAGTCAACCCATGCTTCGGAATTCGACCACTATCACTTTGCAGTCGAACTAGCACTCTTCAGCCATCTTATCCGCTTGGCCATTAGAGAGGGTGAAGAATCATGATATCCCGAATTGTTATACGGTAACCGAATAGAGAAGAGGATTGTTTTTATATTGCTCAGAGTATTCAAAGAAATTACAAAGACTTCAGTAGCTTCATTTTCTTGCTATGCCTTCCTTACTCCATCGAAGCCTTTGGAATGGATAATATAAATGAAAATTAAATTATGAACTCAATGACTTAAATAAGGAATTTTCACTGACAGAGTAATGCTTCAGTTTTATTTCTCTTACCGTTTTGGAAGACTAAACATAAATGTGGGGTGGAAGTCGATTTGAACTTTCACAATTTATTCTAAATCATACGATATCCCAAACAGAATTCTACTTCGAATTTTCCTTATAGGTACTGTAAGTATAACTTAGTGTAAGGAGGTGATTTTGTAGACAAAAATTGGTTAAACAATCCCTAATACCTAAAGGTCAGTATCTTGTTTTTAATTATACTGTACTGTCAAGAGAAGAGCAAATAGAATAAAACTTCTAGAACAGGGTTTCTCAACCAGCAGAGGAATTTCTTAGCCTCAGAAGAAATGCCTTTGAATTAATTTTAGTTTATGAAAATAAAAAACTGCTCTTCTTCAAGTTTTGGTATAGCAATCAACATTAACAACAATTTATTATTAGATAAGTTAAAGCAACAAGAATCAGAGTAATATTCATAAATTTGGCGAAGTGCAAAATTTGCACTTCGGCTGTTGATGAGGGTTCTATTCTAAAACCTTTGAAACTAATCCTGCTGATTTATAAATATTACGTTGATTCGAGCTCCTTTAACTCATCCAGCAGTTGTTATTCGGCGTTATAATTATTTAATTTATAAACCCATCAAAATGATCTAAATTTAAATATATGTATACTTATTTTTTGAGAAATGATAGGGAGAATAATGATCGTCTAGCAATGGTCAGAGAGGTACATGAGGCAAAAAAGGATGTGAAGCATTGTTCTAGAAAGTAAGCAACAGTTTTACAATCAGAAAAACAACAGTTTAAAATTTTGAAATTAAAAATTTTATTTCAAAAACTTTTATTTATTTCCATATTTGTCGTTTTATATTTTAAAGAGTTGATTATTTGGGGTGCATTGAGGGAGGCGACAAGTGGACTAACCGGGTGGCTAAAAGTCTAGTTACGCCATTGCTAGACTGGAGTTTCCTCTTTTTTGACGGCTCGCTTTCAGGATGTCATCATTCTTGTCCACAAGGGACTTCTTTTATAACTCGTCTTTTAAACCTGGAAAGGTATCTCCTCTTTTAGCGATTGCTCTATCTCACTTTTTTAATTTTTTATTTTGATGATGTAGAGGTAATTTTAATTATTTTACAAAAGTACTCCTTAAACTAAACGCTTTGGTCTTTGATCCGGCTTGAAATTTCTGGAAGTACAGCTTTTGCTCATTGTTGGATCCTCATATACTGTATTAATATTCCTTTTAATAATTTATAATATTACTAATTACTTTGTCTATGCTGAACGTAGAGGAACCTATAGAAGTGTGTAGCGACTTATCGCTGAGTTCACGTGTATAACGGGCAAAGTCCTGAGAAGGATTAAAATACCCTTTTATTCACTCGTAGAAACAGTAACCGATGGCCCATTCTTGGATTTACAAGAAAGCCTCCACTCGTGCTTTTAAATTAAGACAAGAAAATAAGAAAACAATCTAATACTAACCTAAACTGACTAAGCCGAAGCTTGACTCAATTGCCTAACATAATTGGCCCTTAATTAAATTAGCCGGAGATTATCAATAGGCACGTACAATCCAACCGAGAGTAGTTGGCTTAATAACGAAATAGCCTGACGACAAACACGCGCCACTAAGGACTCCTTAGCTCTCCTACTGAAGTAAGCTGAACCTTTCTTAAATACTCTTTCTTCCTCATTTACATGCAACAAGATACTAAAAACTCATTCGGGTAGGGATTTTTTAAGTGGGAAACAAGAGTTTAAAGAAAAGGGTTTCAAAATTAAATATAAATTAAAAATTACTATTATAACATAAAAATAAATCTTACAAATTTTTTAACTGAATTCACAAAGCAAAATATGCCGAATATGCTCCTTTGTCGCTTCCATTTAGCTTTGAAAAACTGCACTTTTCAAAAGCTGCGTTGAGAATAAGAACGAAGCAGAATGACTACCTGCTTTTTATAGCGAGTTGATGCAAGTAGTTTATCCCGTCGCCCTCCGACTTTTAGTTTAACTGGAATAAAAAAAAAATAAAATAAGAGAGAAAAGAGATAGGGAGAAGGAAAAAGACTGCATTATATTTATGAGATGACCCAATAGTTCGGTTCCCTGGATGAACCATTAACAATGTCGATATGATGAAAAGCTGCATTTTTAAAATGAGTTCTCAGATATCTTCTTTTAATAACAGTTCATTCATTTCTTCTGTTATCCTACTAACAAAAGATGAATTTTTTTTCATAAATACCTCATATTAGCAATTTGTTTAGAAGTTTAATAAATTAATTTAGACTCTACTTTGAAAATAAAGTTTTCTTGTGCTTCTTATTTTTAATTTTTTTCAAAGTTTCTACATTTCTTTACTGACATGCTTTATGTACTGTTCTATATTTTTTAACTAGGGCAGAATCTACTAGAATTATCTGTCTATAACAGCTGGCATTCATGTATGACTTTCCAGGAAAAGCTACCCAGTATTTGCGTAACACATAAAGGAAGCAGTAAAAACTTCATGCAATAAGTCAGTTTAATCACCGAGAATAGCGGCAAAGCCACTGAAATCTGTTTGTTTGACTCAGGCTCATATACCAGCGAATGAGATGGTTGCACGAGAGTTTTCGTGACTTTCCTCATGTGGCATGTCTGAGCCAATTTCGCTTAAAATGGCCTCCCTAAAGCGTCCCTCCTCTTATGTATATAGCCTTCCCGTGCTTTGCCTTGATCGGAATAGTCCAGCTAAATTTCATCAGTAATAGCACTCGAGACAAACTGGTTTAATTGCTGGCAGCAAAGCATACGTGGGTGAAAAGCTCAAAAACAGCGATGCCTTCGTGGAAAACTAGTTCGCATTCACTGTCACTTGGGAAAATCACGAAAATATCCATCTGCAGGCCCATTCGCTTTTATTTGAACCCGAGTTAAAGTACCAGTATTTAATGATTTTATCCACTCCCCTCTACTATAGTGGGCAAACTGCTAATGTTTCTGGGCTTCAGTCATTCGATATTTGGTTTCCGATACTTCCGTTAACCATATTATTAAATAAATAAGTAATCCATTTTTATTTCACGAAACTTTCTGATTCTCCCTCTCAAATTTTTTCACTTATCTGAAAATAAATGTGAAAAATATTTTTTTTTCCTCAACTATCCAGTTTCCTGAAATAAATTCCGGAACATATAAATTCAATGATTATATGACTACAGGATATTTATGTAATGGTTTTCATTTCTCCTGACATCAGTAACTATGAACAGAAATAATAAATGATGTATGGTTTTTAGATTGAAAATTTCATTTCGTTTTTATTAACTTTCAAATAAATAGTACTTTAAGAAATGTTATTTACTTGAGAAGTACTTATAAAGTTAAGCTAAGAATAATTTTATGCTTATTAAATGTGATTCTGTCATATAGTTATGATTAGTATTTGCTCACTTATAAGATTTATGTTGTTATAAACTATGTTAAGATAGTTTTTTTTTGGCTAGCGAAATATTTTGAGCAAAAAAAATTAATAATCTAAAAGGCATAAAATGAATTCGCCACACGAGATAGAATTATTGCCAAGAGAAATAATTTCGATCAAATTTTGCTACTAGAAAATGTTTTGAATTCACAAGAGTTCGTGAAAAACAAACATGACTCGAATACAGAATTGTGATAAACACAGCAAATCGTTGAGCAATTACGTAAGCAAAATTTTTGTTATCTTAAACACACATTAAGAACATTCCTTCATCGCATATTTCAGATCTTTGTGGTACTTACAGTAAAAGTCATCCCAAATACAAATATAAATTAATTTCTTTCGTATAAAAATATTTTCAAATTGTTATTATATTTTTTAATTGATCGGCATTTGATTTCTTTTAAATTACCCAGTCGAAGGTAAACTTAATGTAATAAATTCATCTCTTTTCTTTTCAATAAAATATAAAGAAGCTAAGAATTATTCATTTTTGCTATAAACATATCACATTTATTTAAATTCTTTCAGTTAAACTTTTTTTCCCATTTATAACGTAAATATGTTTTCTTTAAATAAATACTTTTTAAGAAAAGGCTTGCTTATATACGGATGCAGACTTCTCTAAATGCTAAATAATTTTTTATCTTAGAAATCCTCTAAAAGTTCATCTCTCCAATTGCAAAAAAATATTCACGTGTTTTAATGGGAATTAATTAACCAAACAGCTTTCAGATGTCGCTAAAAAGTAAATCATATATTAACTTATATTGATTGGCTAAAATGTAAAATACTCGTATAAATGCTAAACATCAAATAGTGACTAAAAATAAAAATGTAATTTGTCCCCTCCTCCTTCGGATCGGTTTGGATTATTCCAATTACAGGAAAGCATGCAAAGGTTATCTGCCCGAAGGGGAGGGAGGGAGCCTTTGAGGAATACATTTTAAAGGAAACTAGCTCGTATTTACAGTACATACATGCATACATATATATATATATATATATATATATATATAACATATTTCAGTTGTTCTAATGAAATAACATAGAACTAACAGAACCTAGTTGTTGCACTAAGAATCCATGTTCGAACGAAATACCCTTGTTCGAATTTATTCAAACACATAATTTATTTGAACGAAATACCTTTGTTCGAAAAATCCATTGACCTTTGTTGACTTAAGTAATCCGAAAACTTCATATCTTTTTATAGAAACACGAATGATTTAAGAAACAAATGACTAATTTATTTGGCTTGATGTTTATGTTAGAACTAGCTCGTATTGCTTTTTACATGCCGAAAAATATCACGAAAATTCGAGTTAAGTGGGAACAAAGCCCTATACGAATTATGAGCTTTCAGTTCTTCTATACTTTCGGGCACTTTTGGACGACTTCAGAGAACTTTAAAGTTAGGATAAGCTATGTGAGTATGGTAAAGTACACTAGGTCTGTTTGCCTAAGGAAAGGAACGTCTTCATAGAGGACTTTCTGAAGAAAACTAAACGTTTCCCATAGGAAAAACTACGAAACTAACCATGCAGCTAACAGGTTTGTCTGAAAGCGAACCCAAGTCGAATTCTCAGTATTCAGCAGTCTTAAACACAAGGTCAGTAGTGGATTCCGATAAAATATAAGCACTTGCACTTAAACAATAAAAAATGGGCATTAGTAACAAAAAGTTAAACCTAACTTAAAATTCAATTAACGTTAAACATTAAACAATGCAAGACATCCATTCGCAACAAAATGTAAATGTAGCGTAAAATTCACTAAACATACAACTCTAAACGAATAATTCAGTGACAAAACTATAATACTGAGTTCAAATGTGAAAAATTCTCTTTTCTTATGTTGTAAGAGATAGGATTATTCCTCAAATAAAACTGCTAATTATTAATTAAATTTATTAGATTAGTTTATCATTCAGCTATCGTTCTCATTAAGCAATTGATATTACGTTACAGTGGTAAAGTAACTGCCGGATATCGGATGAAGGTGGTTAAAATAATAACTGTGAGATATCGGATGAAAGTGGTAGAAAAGTAACTGCGAGAGATCAGTATTTGAATGCTTTGCATATAACAGCAAGAATTCACGGCTTACGTTATAGGTGGGAAGTAATACACATTTAAGAAAATTTTTCACTTTAGCTTTACAACAAAAAATGAAAAAAAAACTGTAATTTGATAACTTAAGATTATTCAGATTCACGTTGTTGGCTTATAATGAAATTTGTTACTATATTTGCTTTACAATGAAATTTATTTTTAAGCTTATTGAAATCAGTAAGCATGCCATGCATTGATTTAAATTAATCTAACAGCTTCTTAAAAATATGTACACCATTTATTCTAAATATGTTCACTATTTATTCTTTTCGTATTGCGCACAAAACATAATTGTACGACTAAGGATAATGAAGTTTCTAACTGCAACTGAATCCGTTAGCTAAAAAGAATTCATAAAAATCCTCCAGCGTCTCGTAATTTTTTCTTAGAATGGGAAAGGAGCAGTTTTCTTGGTTCTTGCATCTATCAAACAGTGAAAATAAAAAATTAAACTTTTGTATCTGAAGAACTTCCTTGACCTTCAGTAATCTTGGTTTGGTTTTTGAAATTTCAGACATGACTGTCGTTCTACTTACGTAATTTATTTTTTATCTGAAAGTAAGCATTACATTTATTGAAATAGAAAACTAAATTGATGAAAATAATTGATATTTTTGAAAAGGAGTAACTACGCTTTAATCTCAGTTTTAAATCAAGGCGATTTAAGTTCAAAACTCTGGTTCCGTTTCTGTTAGATTAAAAGTAAATAAATAAATAAAATGAGATTATCGATTGCATTCTTTACCTAATTTACTTGCATTAATAACTTCCGTTCTAAAAGAAAATTATTTTTGTAATTTTTTTTGCGCAACTTAAAAATAGGACAGGTAAGTCAAAATATATTTAAAATAGTTAAAGGATTTTTTATCGCGTTTTGCAAATCACAACATCAAAAATAATTATTTTTATTCATGCAATTTCAAACGAAAATTTACTTTTATGAAAATCAAATAACTAGAAGCATACCGAATCAATTTTGCAGCTTGAAAAGAAATAAAATATACCATATGCGTTCTTTTTAATTATAACTAAAATTAAAAATATTTATTGCTTTGATAATATTTTAATGTTGTAATTATTTTTAATCAAATTCTTAATAATCAAGTCATTTAAAATATTTAAAAAGTTAAATTGTCGATGCCCCAGCAAGAAACAGATTGCACTTTTTTACTATTTGAAGTGATTTTATACTAACAAAAGCTTAAAATTAAGTTAAAATTATAAACTGAAAAGAGAAAACTAGAGAATTTTTCTCACAGTCATTTCCATGGTTTATCTGACTGTGGCAGAGCCCGTGAGATTTATCTAGAGAAAATATACTTTCAAGGAAGGTTTTCTAAGGGAAACTATTTGATGTACACTTACACATGAAAGACACGGAAACGCTCATACAAACGGCGCTTTCGCCTGGAATCGAATCTAGGTTGAACTACCAGTGTTAAGCAATTTTACCAACAGTTCGCTGGTGGGCCCCATTTTAATGTCCTCCCTGTTCTTTGCTTTTAAGGTTTTAAAAGGCTGCCGTTCTTTGGTTTTAAGGTTTTTAAAGGCTCGCAAAATTCTTATCAGGTACCAAATGTCTCTACAGGTAAAGAAAATCATACGAGCAGATTTAATTACAAGAATTTTGCAGTTTCGCACTCAGTTCGAAACTGCGAAAGAAAAATTTCATTTGAATTTCAGTAATTATTTTCCTTAGTAAAGAAATGAAAGGAAAATTAGAAGAGGAGAAAGGAAGATGAAATATTTAAAATCAACGTGCTTTCACAGTGAATGTTCGTAAAAATAGTTTAAAAACAATTCTTCATTTAAGAGGGGAAAAAAGATGCAAATATTTTAATACATTAAAAAATATAAGTTATTTCTATAATTTAAAACAAATTAATCAGTGTAATGAAACATGATTATGTTGCTTGTACATCTAAGTCTTATGAACTCCGAAATAAAATGCCAATAATACTCTTGCAAAGAAATAAAACTAAAACTATACTGCAAAATAAAATTAAAATCCAACACTAAAAAAAGATTTAATACTGATCATGTTTGTCCTTTTTCCTATATTTCATTATAAGAAGGAAAAATGAAATAAACGCGAAAATATTAAAGCTACGTTACAACAATTCTCTACATGTATTTCTTAATTTTATTAAAAAATCAAGAAATGCATGTAGAGAATTGTCAGCTATATATTACTATATAATTTTATCAATTCACAGTTAGGTTTTATTTTTGAAGCCTCACCAGTGGCCGAGTGGTTAACACTGCTAGAAGTTTGACCCGAATTCGAAAACTAGCCGAAAGACCTTGCTGCATAGGTACTTTTCATAGTTTTTCCCATGTGTTACGTGAATACGAACCAGTTTCTCGTAAAAAGCCCTTCACGGTAGCATCTCTCCTCTTACGCAGATAGCCTCTAGTGTACTTTGTTATATTCTAATAACCTAACTTTGCTTTAACTAATTTTTGATGTCGATGATAGAGTTTTTGATTAGATGCCGATGATGACTAGAATTAGAAATTTTCTAGTTGATATATTCTAGGATGCCAGAAGTGTACTTTCTTTATTATACTAATGATTAAAATAACACGCGTTATAAAATAAAATTAAATAGTACGTATAAAACTACCTTCTTAATGTTTAGTTTTACTACGACGAGAATCTCGTTTTAATAAAATGGAAGATAACTGATTGATCAAGCGTGATCTCTTAATAACAATGTCACATCTTTATTTGCATAGTATTAAGATCACTGCAGGCAAACCAGAAAACTCTTAAGAGTGTTAATATTAATTTTGTAAACATATTACTAATACATAATCTATTACCCAGCATATTGATAGATAATAGATTGTTTAAACAGAAATGATTACTCATTTCATACTGAGAGAGAATACATTAAAAATTTTCATTAAAAATAATGAAGATAACATACCGAGATATGCATAATATTTTTCGTAATTTCAATTTCTATTTAAAATTCTTAAAAACAGAAAGTTCTAAATTTTATGAATTTAAAAATTTATTAAATATACAAATACTACATGTGAATGAATACAAAATATACTTGTAACTTGAAATAGTCTAGTATTAATGGTATTAACAAATTTTTCTCTGACTACATCAATATACATAATTAATTAGAAAAGTTAACTTTCATATATTAAATATATGAAAATTTTATTTTAGTTTATCTGATTCAGTTTATCATATCGTTAAGTTTATCTCATATTTATTTTATTCATATCTCACAATCTTTTCAAATCGTTTTTGATATAATTTATTTTTATTTCTAACATTTGGTTTTCAAAAAAAAAAAAAAAAAAAAAAAAACTGAAAGTAGAAGTAACTTTTGTTGCTGTTTTAATAAGGAAAAGTAATAGATTTGATCCTCCTCCATTTATGAATTCCTGTCTGTTTTAGAAAATTTATGGTTAGCATCTTTTGGTTAAAGGAAGATTAAGGACTTCTAAATTAAAATTCCCTACAATCCAATTAAAATAATTTTAATCGCAAAAAATTCGATAATCTAATTCCAAAATGCAAATCACGTTAAACATGACTTGCAACTGATAATATTACAAGAAAAAATTTTAAACTCTTGAACGCATGTTTATTAAAATTTCATAATAGTATACTTTATGGATTAAGCACAGTTAGTCATTCGATACATTTTTAAATGCGCCGATATGAATTAAGTACATAAATATCAGCAGTTACTCCTTTAATCGTGATCGAAGATTAAAAAATGAAACTTATCTACTTCCAATTAAGAATGCCATTTTTTACTATTAATAGTGAAAAAATTCTTTATAATCGTATTTATATTTCCTTGACATTCATTTTAATCTACTCGGCAGTTAACCCTACGATACGCTGAAAATCTTTATGTTGAATTTCACCTTCAATCGTCTGCTCCCGTTACGTCACTAAGTCAGCAACAGATCTCTCACACACAATTCTTTATACCCTCCACCCCACTCCTATAAGAGAGAATCGAAAAGAGAGGTAACCATGACGTAATGATTCGACGGATTTCGTGCAGCAGAATTTTTAACCCGAGTTTCAGGTTAAAGAATAAACGACATTATGCATAAAAAATAAACACCAAATGAAACGGTATTGCAATTATTTTAACATTTAGGTAAAGAGTTAAATAATTATATGCTTTTCTATAGGAAATGAAAGAAAATCTTAACGAAAATTATTTGGTCATCAAAATTTCAAAGAAACCATATTTAAGAATCTTTCAAAATTTCAAAATTAAAAATCTGGTAATTCACTATATTACCAGATTGAATTAATTTTGAACTCAAAAATAAAGTATTCAAAGAATTAAATAAAAAAAATCTATGTATTAAATTTGAAAAGAAGTTTTCAGACCGTAAAAAGAAGTTTTCAGATCTGTCCAGTAAGTGTTCTGAGAAACTTTGTGCTTTTGATGAATGAAGTTTAAGCATTCATTCATAAAAAGCATTTTTGATTTTAAGACAAAATACACCTAATATTTTGATTGATATTGAGAACGATTCAGAGATATACGTAGTATTCCGCAGGATAAGAAAAATATTAGACAAATTTCATGGTGCGAAAACGTATTGGATACGAATACTTCTTCTCACTATATCAGTTGAAGGTTATTTGTAAATTTAAAAGTTTCCAACATTATAAAAAATTGTGCAATGTTACAAAAAATTGTGTAACCCATTATAACTCCGACTAATATCGAAAAAAATACAACAAAATGTTTTTTGTTTTTGTTTTTAAATAGCTCAGTTTGCTTCTATTAATTTATGTCACAATAAAATCATATATATGTTGATAACAAAATTTTAATTAATTAAAATTTCACCTCTCTGCAGTTTTTAACTTGCTTATTTTTAAAATTCTTTGTATGTGTGTGATAAATAATTTCTGTGTTATATTCTTTAGTTGAAAATTCCTTAATTCCTCATTTAAATGTAATTTTGGGGAAATTATTTGGTAAGAATACAAAAATATTAACTCAGGAATAAATTTAATATTCACGAATTCAAGTTAAAAACAAAGTTTATTTCGACTGAGAAGTATTTAAGAAATGATTTATGTTTATTACTCAGAAATATATTCCATTATTTACTATATCCTTCCCCTCGTACAACACGATAAAAAATTAATAAATCAAAATCGGCAATAGAATAATTAAAATATTCTGGAGTATGAGCAATGTATTAAAAATAAAGACAGTAGTAACATTATTTTCAAACTCAGTACCCTATCTCAGTACCAATTGAAAAAACATTTTGCATCAAGAAAATGTCTAGTATTTTTTTCATATAGTACAAATTTAAATGGAATTATGCCAATAATATCAAAATTTTATGGAAGTAAAATTTAACAAATTTCTGTTGTACAAATTTAAATGGAAGTAAAATTATGCCAATAATATCATTCGAAAAAAAATATTTTGACATTTTTTTTTTATTTCTGCCCAAAAATAAAATTTTTTCCTTTGGTTAAAAAAAAAGAATTATTCGCAATTCGCGCGAAAAAATGTGTTAAATGCAATCAAAATTATAAATTACAATAAAGAATTAGAAGTACGAAAATCAATTCATTCACATCTTCAGCGTATTGAAATGTATAACCAACATTCTATGAAAGCTACAATGATTTCATTCTCTGAATATCACGTGAAAAATAAAATTGGCGAGAAGAATCTAAAAAAAAAAATTCAATACTCACGATCAAGATGAAGGTTCCCAAAAACTCGGCCAAAAATTCACGCACTATTTGGTTTCGAATTCGTAGCTTCTTGAGGAAGGCGTATGGCACGTCACCCATGGTTCTTTCGAGCAGACGATACTCGCTTTCAGGAGGTTATGGAGTAGTAAGAGTAAGCGTCTACAGCTTCTCTGAAAATGAAGGTGGATCGGTTTGTTCCACGCTGTTGTGTGATTCTGCTTGCTTATCCGGATAAATGGCAGATGGGGAAGGGCATCTATAATTGGCTCTTCATCGCTACTGGTGAAAAATAAGCTGTTCAAAAGTGGCCTGTTTTCAGTTTTTAGGAGCTTTTACTTTTAAAATATTATTTCCGTGTTGGAGATTTAAACTTCGTTTTCTTTTCTTTTAGTTTTTTTCTCCCTTTCCTTTTTTTAAAAAAAATGTGTAAGTGTTAAAAATCCAAAAATTTTGCTTACGTTTCAGAATTTCAGTTAGGAGTAATTTTTTACAATTAAGGAAACTGTTTTAAATTGTCTAATAACTTTAAAGCTTAGATTAGTACAAAATTATTTCTAGAATATTTTTGTCATTTTAAATTTATTATTCCTAGATTTAAAATTTATTCTTTTGATTTGAAAGTCTAGAATTAATTATATTTAGCAATAAAATTTAAATTCTATTTGCATAGCAATGCTCCAAAACCTAAATTTTTCGTAAAATTATCAAACGCGGGCATGTTTTTATTACTTAAGGTAATTTATACATAGACATAGAAGCCACGCACTTGTAAGAGCGGGTAAGACCATTGAATCTTATTCAACTCATGTTCGAATTTCGGCGGACAGTCTCGTTGCACTGGTGTTTTCTTAATTTCTCCAATCTGAAGTGTAAATACAAGCCCGATTCTCTTGGAAAGTCTTCCGCAAGGTATGTCTTATCTTAGGAAAAGAGCCCTTATGTGCTTTACAGTATGAAACAAACAAATGCGTAGAACGATGTATAATTTGATTGCACTTGCATTGATTTTTTAATCTCAGAAAATATTGTAATAAATAATTAATTAATACATTTGTTAAATAGACATTAGCAGAGTATTTACATAATTATGTACATTTTATAATACTTGTTATCACATCATTGATATTTTTATTTAAATGTTACTTATAGTTACCAGATAAATGTGAATTCTTTACCAATTTAATACATCTTAAAGGAAAAAGGGAGTAGCAACATTGTATTTTAGATTTCGTTTTGGCAACAGCAAAAAGTTATTTGTTTGGAATTGTTTTAATGGTGATGTGAGTAGGTAATAGCTCAGAATCTAAAGTAACAAGAAGTTCTGTGATTATAAAAAATATATAGTAAATAATAAATTAATTGATGTCGAACTGTGTCTCTTTTTATATTAAGAAGCTTAATGACGTTAGTAGCACATTCATAAAATTTATTTAGTATTGGCTTAAGGAAAATTTATTTGGTATGATTTCATGATAATGGCCGAGCAGCTACATCTGAAGATAAAGAAATATATTCATAACGAATGGGCAAACGAGCTTACTTTTGTCCCCCTCCCTTTTTTTAATTTTCAATACCATAAATAATGAAGAAGTATTTGTATCTATTCATATTTTGTGCATTTTCTCGCAGAAAAACGACAGCACCCAGAACCACATTGTTACCATCAAGCCGGTTTTCACCCGGATACGCTAGTTTTTATATTCATGTTCGGAATTAACTATTAATTTGACCGTTTTCGTAGAAATTGTGAAATTATTATGAAATAAAATAAATTTGCGAGTATTTCATTTTAACGGCTAATGAATATTATTTCACCTGCCACCCAAACTTTTGGCCAAACTGGGAATGACAAAAAATGTAATTTTGAATTTCTAGCCAGCAAATATTATAAAACGAATGGTATAGTTTCAGTTTAAAAGGTTTTAATTTCTACTTTAATTATTCGAGTTACGTAATCAAGTTCTGAATATGTATTTATACTTCTTTATATACACCAAACGTATAAATTAAAAAGGTAAAATTCATAATTTTTGTCTCGCAACTGTGCAAAACGTTTTTTAGCTGATATAATTATAATTTTTTACAGCTGATTTTTTTTATTTCCCTGTATGAAATGAATCGCAAAAAATTTCGATTACCATTAAAATACCAATTTTAATGGTACGCACGGACAGAATAAAGGACTCTTTATTCCAAAACGGATTGTAAAATAGATTCAAGTTGAATTCAGAAAGGACTTTTTTCGTGAAGTTCAGTACTGAAAGTATATATGTGTGATATTTTAATTGCGTAGAAGACATCGGTACTTTTAACTTTCGCTAGTTGTCATGGCTAAGAGTGAAAGCATACAGACCAAAACTGACAAAAACAGGACTTTGGCGAATCACCAATCTTTATTTTCCCACATATCAAATTCTTTTGGTAGACATTTATCCAATCATAGTTAAATACGATAATTTTTATGTACACTGGTTTTAAAAGTACGACGTAAGCATCTTAGACAGAAAAGCGCAAGCAGCGAGGTCATGTTGGCAAGGCAGAAGTTAAGAAAAGAAGTAAGTGACGTAATTGCTCGTGACGCAATAGTTATACTAAGTAGGTGCATAAGTATACCTAAGGTGTGACTGGTTACTTTTAGGTTTTAGTTACCTTTTTCAAGCAATATTATGTAACATGAAAAGATCTCAGATTATATATATATATAAATTCGAGAGATATATAAATATGATATATATATATGTGTGTGTGTGTGTGTGTGTGTGTGTGTGTGTGTGTGTGTGTGTATATATATATACCCTTTTATATGTATATATATATATATATATATT
>KK117232.1:477642-518302 GCA_000611955.2 Stegodyphus mimosarum
GTACAAACGATATGGAATGCTCTTCCTCAGTCAGACATTCAAACTTTGTTTGACTCCATGCCACGTCGTGTAGCAGCACTTATTGCGGCGCGTGGTGGCCACACAAAATACTGATTCTGATTTCTGGTTCTTGTTTGTTTGCTTTGAACATTTAATCATTTATTTGTACCACTACCACTCAACTGTGTATTAAATTGCATTCAATTATGACGATTCCTTCTTGGTGTTGCAATTTTCACAAACGTGAGTGTATATATCCCTTACTCGACCTAAAAGTCTTTACTTGGCCTTTATTTTCGCAATCGTTGGTTGTAGTCAAATACTGCTAGTTCCAGAAGTGTTTTAAATGGCAAAAATATCATATTTTGGCAAAGTTAAAAAAAGAATAATTTTCGACAAATAACGAAATCTAACTTTTAATGTTGTCTCCCGGTTGCTATATTTATTTTTAGGAAAATTTCATACTTGTTATGAAAATAATAAAATTATAAGAAGTTTGACTCCCATGAGACAAAAATTGAGCGGGATATTTAATTTCAAAATTTGAAATTTTTAATGCCATTTTCAATTAGTCTTCAGGGATCAGTTAATTTAGAATAATTCGGGAAAATAAGTTTAAATGAAATGCATCAAAAAATAGTCCTTACAATGAAGTCATGTGGTGTTCACATCAGACTTTTTATATAGCAAAATCTGACAAATCATTTTATTAATTTCAAAATTAATTAATCAATTAATTTAATATTTTTAATTAATAGTAATTAATAAATAATAATAATAAAAAGTGAGTAATGAATGTATTAATAAAAATATTTTTTCTCACTATAAATAAAACAAACAATTTGTTTGTTTGTTTTTCTTAACATCTTAATTTGGAAATGTCTTCGGGTTAGCAATTTTAAAAAGGTGGCAACAACACTGCAAAACTATCAGATTTTGAACACGTGCAGTCTTCTTTCCCTCGAACATGCACCTTTTTCTGAATTTCGAAAGTGCTTTTTATTTGTGTCTCCTTTTTTGCGAATTTAATTAGCTTTTTATTAAAAGCTCAACAATACAGAAGCTTTGTGATGCAACTCGGCAAAGCGTAAAATATTTACGTTTAAAATTAAATCAGAAAACTCAGTGATATAAAAGATGTACGTTGTCTCTCAACAAATAAATATTTTATCTTTCAAATTTAATAAAAGAACTCAGAACTTTAAATGAAATGCGTTGCAACTGCTGAATATAAAATATTTTTATTTTCCATACACCAGTTTGTTACCATTTGGTGAAGCGTAAGTTATTTCATCTTCTTCCAAACTCATTCTGCTATCAATTAACAAACTAAGCAATTTAAAAGCAATAAGCGCAGATTTATATCTGTTATTAATTACTAGCTGAAGATGTGAAATTGCATTATTTATATTCATTAAAGTCACTGTATATTTTATCTCTTTAGTACAACTATTTTAGCGGCTGGCTGCACGAGCCACTAGTATAACAAAAATATATGGAAAGTTTTTTTAACAAAACAATACTCTATAAACATAAAGATTCTGAAAATGTCCTGATTCCATCGAAATCGCGCTCTTGAATTCCAAGGAATTTTACTGGAAATTACGCTTTGGTTTCGTCGAATACAGTCAAAGCATGCGAGATCTATTTGTCTATGTATAAGGATCTTTCTTGACGGCGTTTGGAGAAAAACTGGCTAGTATTCATGTTACACAACAGAAAAAAAAAGCAACTAGCGCTTTTGCTCGAATTAGAAACCGGAATGAACAACCAGTGTTCAGCAGTCTTCTGTATTCAATATATTTGTGGCCCGTGAATAATTGAGACTGATAAGGAACTAAAAATTACTGATATCATCAAATTCCTTGGCCTAATCATTGAAAAGGAATTAAATTGGATTGAATATTTAAAATTCATTAGAAATAAAACCTCCAGAATTGCTAACAACATTCGAAGATTGAAAAGATTAAATTGGAGATTAGGTCCGTATATTCAAAAAAACTCTCTTTAATAAATATTATATGGGGCAGAGATCTGGGCCCAAGCTCTTACCAAAAGAAAGAAAATACAGCTGCAGGCAATACAACGCCCGTTTTTACTATGCATTACAAGGGGCTACAGAGCAACATCAAATACGGGACTCTATTTGTTGGCAGAAATAGCCCCTCTGCACATAACAGGTCAAATGGAACATACCAAAGGCCCGGTTTTAAGGCTTAAAAGAAACTGTTCCATAAAAGGTAGAGGTTTCGAATATTCCAGTTACGAATCTCCCTGTAACCCATTCAGAAGGCACCCAGCAGTAAATCCGAAAATCAACTGTATTGCAAAAGACACACAAACTAGAAACTACTTACTACCCATGCGCATATACACGATGGCTTCAACATGGAAGATGGAGCTGGATGTGCATGCATTATTTATATAAATTCTCAAGTTAAAATAATACGAAAAGCTAAACTTAGAAATCAAGGCAGTATTTTCGAAGCTGAGTCATCAGCAATAAAATAGCCCTAGAATATTGTACCGAAAATTAACTCTAAAAAATTCAAAAATATACAGATAGTCAATCCAGCTATGAAAATTCTAGCTATGAAAAATACGAAATATAATTCTCCGATTATTCAAGATATCTGTGACATCTCCATCTCGAATCCCGATATACATCCTACTATTTCATGGGTTAAATCCCATGCCAGGATTTCTGGAAATGAAGAAGCAGATGAAGCGGCAAAATCTGCTATTACTGAGATTGACGCAGAATTAATAAATCCCTCTTAACCCAGATTTCAGCTAAAACACCAGCTTAAATGCCTATGGGAAACAGTATGGGAAGAAGAATGGAAAAATAGTGATAAAGGGAAAAGACTCTTCCAACTTTAAACCTCAAATCAATTGCTTTATGACAGGAATGGCACCTTCCCCATGTATTTTTACGAATGAAATATAGCTCCTTCTGAGCAATGTATATATGGGGAAAGGGGCGACTCTAACTATTACATCTTCAAATGTCCATTTAAAAAAACTATCACTTGAAACTTCCTGAGACTAACATATATTAGTGCTTTCAAATAGCATTAAAAATCAAACAACTAAGAAGAAATATAGAACTCTCAGTCATATTTCTCGCTAGTAGAGGAGAATAATTGTGCAATACAAAATAAGCAAATAATAACACACTGGAACTTTCAAAAACTTAAAGTAGAATTGACAAAACAACCTACTTGACAAAAATCGAAGGACAAAATCAACAAAAGTACAGACTAGAATTTAAAAAAAAAGACTAGAAGACCACACAACACCTCTTTTTGCATCGAACAAAACAAAAGAAAGTCTAAAATGTTCTGAAAAATATAAAATGTTTTCTGCATGTACTCAGTATATACTCTCTGTATATACAGGCAAAAAAATGCTCTTCGCATTTATGTATATAATCATGTTATATATATATATATGTTTTTAAATGTATTGTTATATGTATTCTATTATATATTAACATCTTATATATATATATGTTTTTAAATGTATTGTTATATGTATTCTATTATATATTAACATGTTATAACCTTTATGTTATGTATTTACCTTTATGTTCTGTATTTACCATTATCTTCTACGTATATTTACCATTATGTATTTGAGCACGAAAGGCACCATACGGCACAATTATATTGTAACCGTATGTAAAAATTGTAAATATGTCAAAATTCTTCAAAAAACTAATAATGTTCAAATAAAGATAGATAGTGTAGTTGGACAATACCCACATTATGAATGGTTAAACAATGGGTGACCGCTGCACTAAAACCTGAACAGGTAAGTGAGACTAATAAGAAAGTTAACACTATTAACACTAAATTTGAAAATAGTACATTAAAAAGTAAATTCTGACTTAATTTTAAATATTTAACTAACATTGAGTGTCTTGGAAATTATTTTAATCTCCATATAAAAAAATTTTAGTACTTTTTCTATTAATGCGGCATCAGTAACAAAATCTGCGCGAAAAGGCTTAATGTGGTAGTCTGTTTATACCGCGACACGAATGAATAATATGAATACACATGTATATATATATATATGTAAGATAAAAATTTCATTGTAGAGGACCTGCCCATTTTTATCAAACTTTATTTTATTATTGTGTTGAATTTTGTTATTTTTCTAGTATGTTCATAAGTTCTAAATTCCATCATACATTACTTTAGAATGACAAAAATGTGGATTATTTTATAAGTGCTAAATAATTAATTTTAATACAAATTTCCTGAATATTTAAATTGAATGAATTTCTTTATTTCATGAATATTTAATAAATGAAATAAAGAACTGCTTGAGGTCAGGTTGTTACCGTGATTAAATAGCGACTTGATTCTGTGGCATTGAATGCTTCTAGCCATTAGGCTTGTCTCTTCGGCTTCTTCGAGCCAGAGCCTTCCTGTGCATTTACTTTACCCCGTGCTCCGCTAGGCTAGTCTAATTACATTTTAAGTTCAATATTACTTTTTCAAGTTAAGTGTTGGCTTATGAAAAGCAATGAGAATCAACTGTTAATTCTTTGTGATTTAATAAAAGGGCTATTTACACCCTTCTTCTGACTTTGTCTGCCTACTGGTTACAGACACGAAGATAATCCCTGTACAGTCTTTATAGAGCTAGTGAGTTTATGTTAGCCAAGAATAAAAGACTCTATAAATTTATGAAAAGATATGTCTAACGTTCTGTACCTGAAACAGAATTCTTCGAAGGAATTTAAAGTATTAGCTTCGAAGAAATTAGTTTCTTTTCAATACTCTGTGTCGCATTTAAAAGTTCTAAGGTCTTCGAATCTTAGCTGTCATACATATCTATGTATAAAGTATTCAGTTCAACCCATGTAACCAGTTTAAATTGATGTGAAAAAATGTGAAATTTTGAAATTTATATTGGAATTCTTTTCTTATTTATAACAATAATGTATTAAAAAATATGTTTATTAACATTTACGAGAGTTATCATAAACTTTGCAAAGTACTTTGACCTTATTTGGTGACTTTATTTCAGTTTTAAAAATTTTATTCTATAATATTTTGATAACATTAGGGAATTGTTGATGACCACAGGCAAAGTACTTCCCATGTTCTCGTATACAAACGGACAAAACTTTGGCAGTTCATTAACAATATCCGTAACATTAACCGCGATCACGTTAAACGGCGTTTGCTGTATTTGACATATTTAACGAAATACGAAGTGTGTATTTTTTCAAAAAAAAAAAGAGGTCTCTTGGAGCATGTAAAGTACTAGTTATGTAAAGTTACGGTTAGCGTAAAGCCTACCATGGTCGAGTGGTAACACCACTCAAACATTATCGAAACGGGTTCTTAGAAAAACTTACATTTAGTAGCATTCCTCCCTTTAACTGAGTAGTAAACAGTAGCATTCCTCCCTTTAACTGAGTAGATCTGCTTTGCCGTAATCAAATATCTGTTCGATAAGTATTTAAATGCCGGCAAAAGGACTGGCTGCATGATTTTTCCCATATGTAGGGTGAATATGATTCAGTTTCCCTTAAAATCCTCTCTGAAGAAATCCCTTCTTTCAGGCAGAGAGATTTAGTGTATTTTGCCATATACAATGCAGTCCAGGTGTGCAAAAACCTCTAAAACATTTGGTATTATACAGTGCTTTTAGAAACTTATTACTAAGTTATAGGATGGCATTACCTGGGAACAGAGCCTAGGTCTTCTTTCCCTCCCCCATCGTGGGCCTAACTAGTAGTCGAATGGTTGAGATCGTTGAATACTAACAGTTCGACCTTACTTCGCTCCCAGGCAAACGGGCGGGCTGCATGCTTGGTTTTCCTGTTTTTTCTCGATGTATAACTCATATACGAGAGAATTTTCCTTAGAATGTCCTCCACGAAGACATATCTCTTTCAGACAGACAGCCTTCGTGTGCTTTCCCAAATTCCAATCATGAATAACCTCTTTTACCGTAGATATATATTCTTATTAACTAGGTTATAGACCTTTCTTTCTTCTTATGTGATTACGGGAAAAGCCTCGAGGGCTATCTGCCTAAGGGTAGGGATGCTTTCGTGGAGGGCTTTTTAAGGAAAACTGGCTCGTATACACGTTACACATAGGAAAACCCTTAGGTCATAGAACACCGTTAACTAGTTTCAGATAATTTCTTTTTAGGGTTTGATACAAGCTTACTAATTTCATCATCAAATGCTCTCATCAGAAAGGTTTATTAATTGGTGCACTTGTCTACTGAAATACTGTCAAAACTTTTTTATCGCCATCAATTGTTAAAATGACTTTAGCAACCTAAAGATTTTCGAAACTTAAAATACTCAGCATTCACAATCGCCAATGCTCAAGAGAAATTGTTACTTTGCTGGATCATGTTTAAATTGTGTTTTACGTTAAGTATTACAAATTCTTTTCGCGAAGTAATTTTTTTTTGAGAAGTAATTTTTGAAATTTCTAAATTTTTGGCGAATGCTGAAAATCGCTGGATTTTTTAGACTATTTCACGTTTATGATTTTAAAATTTCAACTTCTAAAAATGTATCAGATATAAAGTCTTGAAAATTTTGCGGATTGTAAAATAAACTTTGCGTCCTCTTTTAGAATAAAAATGATAAAAATATATTAATTGAGTCCTTTTCTGTATAGTTTTTAAAATATGTTGTAGTCTGAAGAAGACAGAATTAAAAAGCATTTTGAGTTTGCCATCTTGGCACGCTTAATGGCGAATGGGCGATACTCGCGTTTTCGTTTTAGCTTTAAGTAAAATACTTGTAACATTTTCCAATTTCCCAAAATAAATATTCAAAGCGATTTCTTCATACCCTGAAAGACGTACAGTTATTTTTCTTCTATTTAATAATTTTTATTATATTGCTTTTATTTTAATAAAGACAAGAAATTTTATCATTGAATAACATCTAATTAAGACTCAAAAATAGAAATCAAAATACAATTTAAAAATTCTGAAAGCTTTCAGATTTTATGTTATAACCAAAGGGCGGCGTTTTTTTCATTTACTCATACATACATGTTTCGAGAGCATTTGGGCTAACGCCCCTCTGGCTTAAAAATATTTTAAAACAGCACATCTTTAGAATTTCCGATAGAAAGTCTCGCGCGTTGTAGATAAAAATATTTTATTCCGTATAGTGTGTTGCCACTGGTCGCTTTGAAATCATTTTCTTAATCAAAAATTCTAAGTTTTAAAAATATAAAATAGATAATGAAACAAATTCGAAATTCATGAGTCAGGCTTCCAGGTGCCCATATTCGAGAGGAGGACTACGTTATTCAAAATTTGATAATTCCGGGTATCATTGTTTTTCACAATGCGAGAAACATACATACATTCATGCAGATTCTTTATTATTTAATTTCTTTAAATCTAAGACGATGATTTCTTTAAATATAATACAGGGCGATAATATCTGGAGGCAAAAATCTAATAAATTATAAGGCTGGGTATAGTGATTCGGCGTAAAATGCCGTTGCGGGACAAATAGTCTTTCTGGGCTAACGCCCCTTTGGGTTAAAGAGACTTTTTTACACAGCAAGCTTTTATTTAAAATGGATACGGAATTAATACTCTAAATGGAAAACAATAATTTATTATATATTTTAATAGAAAAAATAGACTAAATAATTCTATTTACAGAATTCATCCACAATTTTACATCGCGAAAAATAAAAGCATGGGGCGCCTAAGTAACTGAATCTATTAATTTAACTGCATTGCCAAAAGTAAAAAGTCATTAGCTTTTTAGATTTATCATGGACGTCCCACGTTTTTATTATTCACGATATAAAACTGTACATGAGTTCAGTAAATAAAATCATTTAATCTATAATTTCCATTTAATTGTATGATAAATTATTTTTCTCGTCTTAGTTCATTAATTATTATAACCATTTTAAATAAAAGCTTATTGCATAAAAAGCTTTTTTTAACTGAATTTTGTTTCAAGTGAGCCTGCTGAGTTACTTAAAAGATATAGTGATCCTGATTATAAGGTATTTCCTTCCTCCTTTCTGAACACCTTCGTGGTGTAATGGTTAGAACACTCGGAGCGTATTCGACAGGTCCGGGTCCGAGTCCCGGCGAGGGCATTGCTCGGTTTTCACGTGTCCCGTATCAAAATAACCTAATGACTACATGATCTCCGAAAGCAGCACATGAACATATTTCGCCGTCTTTCGAGGCAAAGCCGAGCAAATAAGAGGCAAAGGCCCAGTGCCCTGTAAGAATGGTCTAAGTGAAGCCTAACAATTTGCTTAATGAGTGAAACTGGTCTGAAAGTCTCATTGGTAGAAGAAATAGAACTATATAATGCATTAAATGATTCACTAGAGACTGGGCGGGGATGGGGCAAGTGAAGCACTTGTTTAGGTGAACAACTAAAAGGGGCACCAAATTAACTGCGAAGAATTATAGAATACGAAGAATATCAATACTTACGAAGAATATTATATTTCAAATTATAATACTTTGTTGGAGCTATTTATGATAATTTTAAAATATTATATTCTTTAAAACAATATCAAGAATAGTAAATGTAATAAGCAGTAAAATTTAAATATGAATTAATTGTTTTATTTTATTAACTTTTTATAATGACGTTTATTTCATATAATTTTTATTGCATGGTTTCCTTTAATTCTCAGAAAAGAATGAAGAAATATTTTTTGTTATAAACAATTAAGCTGAATTAAGAGAGGAATTAATAATATTATTCTCAAAAGTACTAAGTACTGGGGTTTTACAGTACTCTATACGTTCTTTTTTGATACTAATGTTTATTGTTCAAGCTGAGGTACTGAATATGTTTATAATAATGAATTATATAGACTAAAAATCTGCGCGAAAAACTTACACTGCCAGCATCAGTAATTTTGTACTGTCTCCCATTAATAATGATTGGAATTCATTCCAGTGTTTCTACTGTAAGAAATGACGATTGCCTAGGTTTTGTTTTCAAAGACCTAATGCACAAAATTGCATTAGTATGTCTCAAAATGAAATATACCGCATTATAATTTTTCTTTTCTCTAACTGAATTCATCTATTCTTTATATAAATTGTATCTTGTTTCATTTTTAATTACAATTTATCCATTGCACGAGACCTGTAGTTCGAATTTTTGTCCTGTTTTTTATACATATTTAGATTCCTCGCAATTATACATTTTGTTTCACTTACTTTTATTCATGAAAGAGCATAAATTACTACTTAAAAGAAATATCTCCTTAGTTTAATTTTCTGTCACAAAGAGAGAAAGGTCATACATGACTGCTTTTTTCTGAGTTTTCTTGAATTATATAGGACCTAAGAAATAAAAAAGGAAGGCTAAAAGTTTTGAATTTTATTGCGAAATAACTGACTCAATTTATTCCGGTTAATTCTTACATAACTGATATTAGAGTTTGAGAAATTCAAATTTTTGTTCTAATACAGGCGACATCTTCAAATCTCCTCAAAAAATATCTGTGATATCGACAAATACAAATAAAAACATAAACAGATACAAATAAAAACATTCTTTGACAAGACACAAAACTATGGCAAAAAGTAAAGTAAGTTTTTAGTCCAAAGGGGCTTTGTCCGTGAAGGACTATTGTTTCTGTTTCGCGATTTTGCGTTGGAAATATTTAAAGTCTGAATCACTTTTCAAACTGTTGCCACCAAATATTGAAGCTCTGTATTATATTTAAAGAAATTGAATAATGAAGAATCTGCATAAATATATATATATTTTTCTCCAAATGTGATAAAACAACGGTACCTAGAGCCATCCAATTTTGAATAACGTACATTTCCACCCGAATATGCGCATCTGGAAGCCCAAATTTGGAATTTGGAATTTGTTTTATTGTCTATTTCATATTTTGTAAAACTTTAACGAATTTTTGATGAACAAACTCAAACGATTTAAAAGCGAGCAATGGCAATGCTCTACGGGAAAAAAAACCTTTTTATCTCGCGGAACTGTGTATCGGAAATTCTAAAGATAGACTCATTTTAAAATTATTTTGCGATATTGCTGTTGAACTGAATTTTATGGTTTAAGTGCGAAGAACATGATATTTAATAAATAAAGGTAACACACAAAACGTTAAAAAAATGACCCTTTGGACGTAATTTAAAATCTGAAACCTTTCAGATTTTGTTTAGTTATTTATTAATATTTTATTAAAATAGAAGCTAAGTTACCACAGCGAAACCAGTAACTCTAAGGTAATAACTGAGACTCTTAGGAAATAATTATAATGAAGCACATATTTGAGCACTAGTAACCGAACTTGAGGATTGCTAAACACTTGTAGTTCGACTCGAGTTCAAATCCCAGCGAAATGGTGGGCTCAGAGGGCATTTCCCTGTATTTTCCCCATGTGACATAAATACGGCAAAAATTTCTTAGAAAGTACTCCCTGAAAGCACCTCTCTGTTTAATATAAACAAACAGCACTCATGTACTTTTCCTTAATCAGTTAATGAAACTACAAATCAAAAGCTTGACTAATTATTAATGATTTAGAATTTAAAGTTTGAACAAAGAAGTTTTAAATTGTATGTATGTTTCCGTAGAATTGAATATTTCAAGAAATAGAAAAAGTCAATAAATCAAACTTTTCATTATACATAAGCCCTTCATGCTTAAAAAGTGATTAACTTAATATCGAATCCTGGTGAATGGATTGGCTGGATGCTGTTTTGATGATTTTTCACGTGTATACATAAATATAAGCCCTACTCCCCCTAGAAAATCCTCCAAGAATGTCAAATACATGTCTTTGTCAATTGAATTAAGCAAATAAACATAGCGGAAGGATTATCTCTCAAAAATGAGAAAATTACAAAAATAAGAGAAAATATTCGTGAGGAATGTGAAAAATTAGCTTTAAAAATGAATAAAACAGAGTTCAAAGAGAAGGGAAAAGAGAAAAATTAATAAATTAAGTTTTCAATAATTATTTGATAAAATAATTATTGAAATAATAAAATAATTACTATTGATTTGATAAAATAATTACTATAAATATGATAGCTTCCACTTTCTATCTGCTGAAAATTAAATGCCATTGAACTTATTGCTTTTGGACCATTGGACATACTATAAAGGAGGATTCTGTAACTAGCACTTAAATTTCCAAACACCATAAATCCTTCAGAAATTTTATGAGAAAATATGTAGTTTTAAAAACTAAGTTATTTTGTAATTCTGGTCATTAAAGCAAGATTAAGGCTTTTAAGGATATTTCAAGAATATAGTTTAGGCCACTCATATTCTAATTCAAAAGCTGCGTTAAGAAAATTTTTAAGATTATCACTTGCTTACAAACTTTTCGCTTTGTTTAACAGCACTTAAAAAAATTCCAAACATGGAAGATTCTTACTATAAAATATAAATTAATAAGTTTTCAAAGAAATTATTGTCAATTGTTAAAAGCAAGAAGAATTTTAATTCAAAAAAGCTTCAAAATGATAGCAGTACTTTTTATATTAATTCTGTTTTTTACAGTATTTCAATGTTATAGTATTTTAATATACACTCATGGACAAAAAAATTAGTGCACCAAGAAATAATTGCGGTATCGTAACGAAACTTGCAATGAAGGTACATGTCGGGGAGATATGCAAATGATTAGAAATGCAGCGTGATTGCGCATTACGTATAGCCGGTAGAGGGCGTTGAACGTCGTACTCTGTGGAGTATAAAACAGGTAACCAAAGCTTTGTTTGAGTGTGCTGAATCATTTACAAAGGAAGAGCTGAGGTAGACATGTTATTACGCCGTGTTTGAAGACAATATGAACAGTTGTCGCAGTTTGAGAGGGGGAGAATCGTCGGGATGATGGAAGCTGGGTGGTCAGCTAGGCGAGTAGCTCGTCAATTAGGCCGCTCTGATTGTGTCGTGAGGAGGTGTTGGGACCAGTGATGTACATGTACACGAAGACCAGGCTCAGGACGCCCTCGACAGACCAGTCGTGGAGAAGACCGCGACATCGTAAGAAATGCACTCGTACAGCCAACTGCTTCATCGGCCGCCATCCAGGCACAGGTAGCACCTTCACTAGGAGCCCCTGCGTCTTCTCGAACCATAAGAAAGCACCTGGCTGAAGGACAATTGGTATCGCGGCACCCATAACGTGTGCTGTCCTTGATGCCCACCCATCGACGCCTTCGTTTGGAGTGGTGTCGAGCACGAGGAAAGTGGACTGCAGCGGAATGGAACCAGGTCGTCTTTAGCGACGAATCCAGATTCAATCTCGGCAGTGATGACAATCGTGTTCGTGTGTAGAGAGCCCGTGGTGAATGCCTCAATCCTGCCTTTGCTGTACAGCGACGCATCGCTCCCACAGCTGATGTGATGGTATGGGGTGCCATTGCTTACAATACACGGTCACCCCTAGTATTGTTCCGTGGCACCATGACAGCCCAGCGATATGTTCATGAAATCCTGCAACCACATGTGTTGCCACTCATGCAACGGCTTCCAGGAGGCATTTTTCAACAAGACAATGCTCGGCCTCATACGGCAAGGGTGTCACAAGATTGTCTCCGCACTGTTACTACCCATCCTTGGCCTGCCCGATCCCCAGATTTGTCTCCAATCGAGCATATCTGGGATCCTTTGGGACGACGAGTTGGGCATCCCACGAGTTTGAACGAACTAGAGGCAAGGTTACATCAAATATGAAACGAAATGTCTCCAGACATCATACAAAACTTTTATGACTCAATGCCTGATCGTATCGCATCGTGAATTCGCGCTAGAGGGGGTCCAACGCAGTATTAACTCCTCCGTTCTTTTGACTTTTTCTCTGAAATAAATTATCCTTTTTCTTTGATTTCCTTATCATTTACTTATATCAAAGCAGTCATTACGTATGTAAAATTTCGTTTCATTTTGACGACTCCTTCTTGGTGCGCTAATTTTTTTTTCCATGAGTGTATTTACTATTTATCTGAAAGTTACTTTTAAAAAGTTCACTTAAAATTTTTAATTACTATATATAATTTTTTTAAATATATAAAGTTACGATTAAAACATTTTATAACAATTATAGTGTAATTTGATATAGCTACCTTTTGTGAAATAAAAGCATACAGATAAAGTTCATTTGATTGTATATAGGGATGTGCATTAACCCCTTTCCTTCAGGTGAAAAAATAATGCATATTTTTAGCACCAGATGTGCCATTACCACCAATCCTCTTTTTTTTTATTTCGTATCACATTCGTGTCCACATCACTTTTCAAATTAAAGAACGTTACCAACATATGTTATCATTAAGTACTATTTTAAAAACTTTTAAAGAAATAATTTAGCAATACAAATTAAAATAACACTCTATCGGAAGTTCTAAAGGTATATGAGCAGAATAGTAAGTACGATTTCTAAGGATATAAGCTGAAACATTAATAACTATTATTAACTAGTCTTGGAAAGGGCATTATCGTAATATCTTAAGCGCGCTTTGATAACATAATCCTACACAGTGAATCATACGCCAATGGTTCCTAGCTTGTGCTAAATGTTCACTGCGCCAAAAAAAAAAGTTTCAGATTTTAAATTACCTCCAAAGAAGGGTTTTTTTTAACGCTTTATGTGCTACCTTTATTTATTAAGTATCATGTTCTTCACACTTAAACCATAAAATTCAGTTCAGCAGCAATATCGCAAAATAGTTTAAAATGAGCATAGCTTCAGAATTTCCGATACACAGTTCCGCGCGCTGGAGTTAAAAAGAATTGTTTTTTTTTTCCTCCCGTAGAGTCTTGCCATTACTTGCTTTTAAACCGTTGAGTTTGTTGAAAAATTCGTTTAAGTTTTATAAAATATGAAATAGATAATAAAACAAATTCCAAATTCAAGATTTTGGGCTTCCAGATGCGCATATTCGATTGGAAACGTTCGCTATTCAAAATTGGATGGCTCTAAGTAACCGTTGTTTTATCACATTTGGAGAAATATACATACATTTATGTAAATTCTTCATTATTTAATTTCTTTAAGTAAAATACAGGTCGATAACTTTTAGTGGCAACAATTTGAAAAGCGATACAGCCGTTTAGAGAGATTCAACGCAAAATCGCAAAACGAAAACAATAGTCCTTCAGGAGCAAAGACCCTTTGGACTAAAAAAAAAAAAAGCTGGGATCTATCAGTTCTATATCTCCCGTTCTACTGGGCCGATTGAAGAAATTGAAATTGCGTTTTCCATGTCTTGAACGCGCGACTTAGGATATGTATCATATTTATATATAGCGACTCTTTCTAAAATGACATGCCCCCCCGCCTTTTTTTTTAATTTCGATTTCACGACTCAAATTATACCAAACTACCAAATGTTGTAAAAATCGCGCGAGTAGTTTTTAAAAAATTAGCTCTCAAAATTTTAGCTCCTTAATGTTAATTCAATTTGGTATGTATTTATTAATATCTCTTTTTTTATGAAACTTATTTGATTCCTTCCTACACAGTTCGAAATTTAGCTTCATTCCAAATAAAGTTCACCTATTTTTTATGATTTATTTTTAAAATTCGTAATTTAAAAAAATTTTTATAAGTTGTTTGAAAAACAAATTTCAATCATAACCTATAAAATTTTTACAATCATCTTAAAGTAGATGTATTTCTAAGCATATCTGCAAAAAATTAGAGCTTTTTTTCAAAATTTCCAAAGATACACATGAATTTGTATATTGGCCCGTTTGAAATTTGGCATATTTGTTGAAAGCGAAAGTAGGAACGATGTGACTTTTTTCTGCGTCTGCACAATGGAAGGGAAACGGAAATAGATTGCTACATATTAAGGAGTTCGCCAAGTGAATTATTCTGGTCTCAAACTGAAAAAAAATGCGCCAAGTTAAATTTTTGAATTTCACCGTAGATTTCGCACTAAATTTTACAAAATTTAATATTTTGGTATATTTTTAGTCGTAGAATCGAAATATGGAAAAAAATTGGTATGTTATTTCAAAAAAGTCCCATTTTGTGTCAAAATACCTAGACTAGAACAAAGTTATATATAAATCTAGTACATATCCTAAGTCGCGCTTTCGAGACATGGAAAATGCAATTTAAATTTCGTCAATCGGCTCAGTAGAACGAGAGATACAGAGCTGTCTCTTTTTTTTTTCTTTGCAGTGTACATTTAGCACAAGTTAGGAACCTTTGGCGTATGATTCACTGTGTAGCATTATGTATCAAAACGCGCTTAAGATATTACGATAATGCCCTTTCCAAGACTAGTAAATAATAGTTATTAATGTGTCGGCTTATATCCTTAGAAATGGTACTTATTGTTCTGCTCATTTCACAGGCTCCGCTAGCGGCCCAGTGTTTAAGACCTTTAAATGCTGGGTATGCGAGTCGGGTTCAATTCCAGGTGAACGGGGTTACCTTGCATGGTTGATTTTCGGAGGTATTCTCGCGCGTAATGCGAATACTAGCCAGTTTTTCTTAGTAAGCTCACCACGAAGCGATCTCGAAGGCAGATAGTTGGTATGTATTTTGCCATATTCAGTAGCCTAATCTAACCAACCTAACCTGGATATTTTCGAACACGTTTGGTAAGGATACAAAATTATAATATAAAAATTATACAAAATAACATAAAATCTTCCAGACTAAAAATATAAATTTATGAAACTCTTAAGAATAAGGCCATCATTAAGGCCAATATGGCTACGATTGTATGTAACAAACGAAACAAGAAGCTTCTATGAAACCTGTGAGGATTTATTTCTTTATCTTGACTAATAGTTAATTTTGAGTTAAAGCAACTTTCCTGTCGCTCTCCTTTTCACTCACGCTTTTCATGCCAGAATGTAAATTCGAGAGCTCAAGTTCATTCAGGTTAAGGGAGAAAGAAGTGCTATTTAAGCAAAGATTTCGCAAGTTTATTTTTAGAGCGTGTTCTGCCTGTTTGGGGCTACTTTTTTACCGTGATTTAATAGCGATTTAAATCTGCGGCTTTGAGTGCTTCTAGCCATTAGGCTTGTCTCGCCAGCTTCTACGAAACAGAGCCTTCCTGCGCGTTTACGTTATGCTCTGAGCCGTTAGGCTACTCTAAATTAAATTTTATTTTAAGTTCAACATCGCTTGAGTTAGGCCAGAAGTGTTGGCTTATGTAGACCTTTATGTATGTTATGTAAAACTTTGTGCTCGAATAAAAGGTCTATTTACACTCTTCTTCTGATATTGTCTGCCTATTGGCTAAAGACCTGAGGATAATTCCTGTACAGCCTTTCTACAGCTCTTGAATTTATGTTACCAAAGCATACGAGACTCCATAAACTAATTAATACATAAAAATCTACCACACATAGCAAAACACATACACACACAAACGAAAAGACACATATACATGAAAAAAAGTCTGAAAGGATTCAAATTTTAACGATCGCCCAAAAGGACTCTTTTAAAGTTTAATTTGATTTATCAGTGGAGATTATCAACAGAGATGGTAAAATTGAATAGCAAAACATTTTATAGGCTACTAGATCAATTTACATTTAGAATAACATGGAAATGTCAGCTATCCTAACTAATATTATAAATACGAATGTTAATTTGTTTGTTCGTGTGTTCGTTTGTTTGTTTGTTACACTTTCATGCCTTAATTACCTAACCGATCATCATGCAATTTTCAAGAAATATTTTTGATGTATTAGAAAAGGTTATAGGCTATAAAATGTAACTTATCTGTTGAAACTTAAACTATATAATAGATTTAATAGTTTAAAATGATTCTCGTTGTATAAACATTACATGTTGAAAGTTTCATAACGATAAGTTAAACGATGTAAAAGTTTGTCTGCCCGCGCAGGTGCGTGGCTTAAACCACGCAAACATTTTTAACCTTTTTTAATATATCAAAAATATTTCTCGAAAATTTCATGACGATTGATTAAGTAATTAAGGCGTGAAAGCGTAACATTTATTAATTAAGCGTTTATTAATTTTGATTTGTTTAATTTAATTTATTATTTAAAATCCTTCAGGATTTCCGGCTTTTGGCTCTTCTTTCACATTTTTCAGTCATCAGGAAATATACGTTGCAGTTTTACTAGATTTTGTGTCGATACACTCCCCGTAAATACAAAATATCCGCGGTCTATAGGTATTGAAGAAGGGCGGTATTTATTGAAATTTTACGCGGACTTTATTTTTAAAATTCACGCAGAGTTGAAACTTATTTAAGGACCGCGAGCGAAGCCGAGGGTAAAAACTAGATATCTCGTTTTGTTTATTTATTTATTTTCTTTTTTACAATAATTTTTACAGTTTTTTTTTATCAAAATGCCTCGCAAACATAAATCTAACATGTATAGGAATTCATCTCGGCCCCGGGCAGCAAAAATTGTTCGATCCCAAGAATCTTCTTAAAAAGACAAGAACAAGCAAGGCGACAATCTGTTTTGAGAACTGATGAATCAACTTCTCAAAGACAAGAAAGATTAGAGGTCCAAACTTCCCGTCAAGCTTCTATCAGAGCAGCTGAGACGCCTCTCCAAAGACAACTCCGCTTGACAGAACAACTTGAACGCCAAGCTACTTTGAGAGCCGCTGAAATGCCCCTTCAAACGCAGATGCTCTTGGAAGAACAAGCTGAACGACAAGCTGCTTTGAGAACTGCTAAAACGCTTCTTCAGACACAAATTCGTTTAGAAGAAAAAGCTGAACGCCAAGCTGCTTTCAGAGCTGCAGAAACACCTATCCAAACGCAGATCAGCTTGAAAGAACAAGCTGAACGTCAAATCGCCTCTCATTGAATCGCCTCTTCAAACACAGATTCGTTTGGAAGAACAAGCTCAACAACAGGCAGTTATTAGAGCGAGAGATACTCCAGAACATTTGCAGGCGAAAAGAATCGTTCATGCAGAAATGCAAACGAACACCGGCGAAATTTCATGCATAACAATTGGTCCGTATTTAATGGTTCTGGACTTCAATATGATCCTTCAATTGATTACCATAATCATCCACTAATTGTTATCGATTCGATGAGTAAAAAATGCCAGTTTTGCGATGCTTTAAAATGGAAAGATGAAACTGCAGGAATGTGCTGTTCTAATGGCAAAGTTTCGCTTTGTTTACTTGCTGAACCAAAAGAGCCGCTGAAAACTCTATATTTATATGATACAGATGAATCAAAGCGCTTTTTAAGCAAAATCAGAAAGTACAACTTTTGCTTCCAAATGACATCTTTTGGAGTAGACATGGATATAAGAATTCCCGGGTTTTCACCAACTTTTACCGTACAAGGCCAGATATATCCACGAATTGGTTCACTTTTTCCAACAGATAATGAACCGCATAAATTTTTGCAAGTTTATTTTATGGGTCAAGAAGAAAATGAAGTAAGCCGTCGTTGTCAGTATATTGATGGAGTCAAGAGAGATATACACAGTCCAGTCACATTAATGTGACCACCACGTACTTTCCATGTCAGAGTTAAATAACCAATCACAGAAGGCAGGTGGCAGCACAGTGCAGTTGAGCGTATATAAAGGGTGTGTGAGGGCTTCGGAAAACATTTCAATCGTTGGCGTAATGCAGAAACGAAGCGATTTATCCGACTTCCAAAAGGGCATGATCATTGGCTTTCGGGCCAAGGGTGGAAGCATTTCCGAAACGGCTGAGTTTGTGAACTGTTCGCGTGCCGCCGTGGTAAAAGTGTACCGTGCATGGCAAAATGGGACTGTCCAAAATCAGCGACGTGGCAAATGTGGTGCACCACGGGCCATAGATGACAGAGGCGAACGACGGTTGCGGAGATGCGTTCGGGCAGATAGACGGGCTACCGTTGAGCAACTGACCACCAAAATGAACCAAGGGGCTACCAAAAGTGTCTCCCAAAGTACTATTCAGCGAACATTGCTGCGTCTGGGCCTCCGAAGCAGACGCCTGGTTCGTGCACCTATGCTGACTGCTGTTCATCGACGGCGAAGGCTAGAATTTGCACGCCAGTACAGCAGCTGGACGTCCACTGAGTGGCGACAGGTTGCGTTTTCGGATGAATCGCGTTTTATGCTCCATCGGACAGATGGACGTTGGCGTATAAGGCGTGAAACCTCTGAAAGGAACCACCCTGCAACCATTGCCGGAACGGTCCAAGCTGGAGGCGGGAGCATTATGGTCTGGGGAATGTTTTCCTGGCATTCTCTAGGTTCACTGATCATTGTGGAAGGCACAATGGATCAATACAAGTACGCATCTGTCCTTGCGGACCATGTTCACCCCTACATGCGCATTGTTTTTCCTCAGGATGATGGCATCTTCCAGCAGGACAATGCGAGGTGCCATACAGCTGCCAGTGTACGTGCGTGGTTCGAAGAGCACCAGGATGAGTTTACCGTCCTCCCCTGGCCAGCAAACTCACCTGACTTAAACCCAATCGAGCATCTGTGGGACCATCTCGATCGAGTTGTTCGCGCCATGGATCCTCAACTGCGTAATCTAGCGCAGCTGGCCACGGCATTAGAGTCGGCATGGCTCAACATCCCAGAGAACACCTTCAGGGACCTATGTGACTCTCTTCCTGCACGTCTCGCAGCAGTCCGCTCTGCGAAAGGTGGTTATTCTGGCTTTTGACAGATGGTCACATTAATGTGACTGGACTGTGTAGTATTGAAAATTCAAGTAATGTTACATGACCACGATGTTTTGATAAATACCTTCAAAATTGCAATAGATAACTGGCCTCAAGACAATTATAAAGTCGTCATTCGTGCTGATCGAACTCCACGTGGCGAACATGACAGGTGCTAAAATACACCGACAATTAATGAAGTTGCTGTCTTGGTTACTGGCGACCAGTGCTCTCCAAGAGATATAGTGTTACGAGCACAAGATGCACTGACACGCGTAGCAGATACTCATAAATTTTACGATGCTTTGCAGTATCCATTAATTTTTAGTAAAGGGCGATTGGGATACCACTTTCATATTCTACAGATTACTCCAACAACAAAACAGCCAGTTCTCAATAGAAAAGTTTCCTGCATGGATTTTTACGCCTATCACGTGATGCTTCGGAAGAATGATTTCAACCTCTTTCCGCGGTCGAGACAGCTCTTTCATCATTTCTTAGTGTATATGCATATCAAAGCAGACAGCGAACCAATTCGTTACATTTCTTTAAACCAGACACAACTACGAATTGAAAATTACATTCACCTACAAGATGCAATTAGCACAGATGGTAATATTAGCCCCAACGACTTTAGGCAAGATGGTTATTCTTCCCTCCACTTTTGTGAACAGTCCCCGCTATCTGCATGAATACACACAAGACGCTTTCGCCTACGTGCGCACTTACGGTAGGCCCTGACCTATATGTAACTTTTACCTGCAATCCTTCGTCGAAATAAATAACAGAAGAGCTTATGCTCGGGCAAAGAGCCACTGATCGACATGACATAGTTGCCCCCGTGTTTCGTTTAAAAGTTCAGAATGTCATTAATGTAATAACAAAAGGAAAATTACTTGGAGACGTCTAGTGCCAGATGTACTACGAGGTCTGCCACATGTGCACATTCTTATTTGGTTGAAACAAAAACTGCGACCCAGCCAAATAGATAACATTATACGCACCGAAATCCCGGATCCAGAACTAGATAAGAATTTGCACGAGATCGTAATCAAAAACAGGATTCATGGTCCCTGTAAAGCTCGCAATCCAGATCAAATGGAAATTGGCAAATGTGCATGAAAAATGGCAAATGTGCGAAAACGTTCCCCCGGGAGCTACTAAAGGAAACAGTGCACAATGATAAAGGTTACCCTTTATACACACGAAGAGTATCCGAAGATAGTGGTAGAAGAGTTACTACTCAAACTCGCAGTGGGGTAGTAGACACTTTTGATAATAGCTGAGGTGTGCCATATTCCCCCGTTCTATGTAAATTATTTAATGCTCACATTAATGTTGAAGTCTGCAACTCTATTCGTGCGAATAAATATATTTGTGAATATAAAGGGAGCGAACAGGCGATCTTCAATCTGCGAAGGTGTGTTGCAGCTTCTGAATGAAATACGTACAAACCTATCAAGCAGGGCGATATGTCAGTTGTAATGAGGCAGAGTGGTTTTCCATTACATGAAAGACATCCGACCGTTACACATCTTGCCGTACATTTAGAAAATGGATACCTTGTTTTTTTAATGAGACTAATTTTCAAGAGAGAATTTTATCTCCTCCTAAAACCACACTGACCGTTTTTTTCTCGCTTTACCAGACAGATACTTTTGAGAAAAGATTATTGCATTCCAAAGTTCCCCGTTATTATACATGGAACAACTCAAAAAAGGAATGGCGAAGTCGCGTTCAAGGTACGCCTGTTGAAAATTGGCCAGGGGTTAAATCATCGGACGCTGTTGGTCGTGTCTACACCCCCCATGTAACGAATTTTGAATGTTTTTGTCTGCACATTTTATTGCATCGTGTTCGATGTCCCACTTGTTTTAAAGATCTTAAAATTGTTAAGTCTAGAATGTCGAACTTATAGAGAAGCAGGTCAAGCTTAGGGTCTGTTAGAGAATGATAACCATTGGAAAGAAACTATGGGAAAAGCTGTACAATGTGAATCACCAGATAAAATCAGGAAACTTACGCGAACGCAACCCTTATATTATCTTGTGGCCTTTCTAATCCTCAAACGTTATGGGATAAGTACAAGAAGGACATGGTGGAAGATATTTTGTGGCGACTGCAACGAGTACATGCACATATGACTTTTAATGAGCACATCTATAATGAAGCCCTAATCTTAATTGAAAACAAGGTTCTGACAATGGTGGTGAAGAAGCTTCAAGATTTTGAAATGCTTAGTCCATGACGATCGGACGAAAATTACTTCCATGACGAAATTGCTGAAGAATTAGACTGCAATTTCATTGCATTGCAGCAGCAAGTAAAGGAATTGGTCCATCAGTTACTTCCAGAACAAAGTCACGTGTTCCATCAGGTGTTACGTAAAATAGAATCCAGGAATGGTGCACTTTTCTTTCTCGTCGCTCCTGGAGGAAACGGGAAAACGTTTTTGCTAAATTTATTATTAATGTCCATCAGAAAAGACCAGAAAATAGCGGTTGCTGTAGCTTCTTCTGTTATAGCTGCTACACTAATGAACGGTGTCCGTACTGCACATTCCGTTTTAAAATTGCCATTGACTCTTGCACAGGAAGATTCGCCCATCTGCAATTCCAGTAAAAATAGCTCTCGAAGTAGGATGCTACGCCAGTATAAGCTTTTAGTGCGGGATGAAATTACGATGTCTAACAAAAAAAGCTATAGAAGCGTTAAACTGAACTCTTCAGGATTTGCGAGACAGTACAGGTATTATGCGAAGAATAGTAGTTTTATTGGCTGGCGATTTTCGCCAAACTCTGCCGGTAATCCAGAGAGGTACACCTACAGATGAAATCAAAGCCTGTCTCAAATCATCAAAATTATGGGGGAAAGTTGAAAAATTCAGTCTTAAAACAAATATGAGAATGCATCTTCATAATGATGTAGATTCAGGGAATTACGCAGAGACACTATTGAAAATGGCGATGGATGTTTGGTAACAGATGCTGAAGGTTGTGTTTTACTTTCAGAGGAATTTTGTAATTTGGTGGAAAACGATGTGGAGCTTATTGCTAAAGTTTACCCGCAGTTGTAAGAAAATTTAAAGAGTGATCACTGGTTATGTGCAAGAGCAGTTCTAAGGCCGACAAATGAAATCGCTAACAAAATCAACATTGACATTTTGAAAGAGGTGCAGGGGAAAATAAAAGAGTATTTGTCAATAGATACAATCATGGATACAGAACATAGTACTTCATATCCTGCTGAGTTTTTAAATTCACTAGAGCTATCAGGTGTACCTCACATAAACTCCAATTGAAACTAAGTGTACCAATTATGCTTATGCGAAATGTAGATGCACCTCGACTGTGTAATGGAAGGAGGCTTCGGATCACACAATTAACACAGTATGTAATCGGTGCCACTATTTTAACAGGTGTAGGAAAAGGGGAAAGTGTTATCATATCTCGAATCCCAATAATCCCCACTGACCTACCATTTCACTTTAAAAGACTGCAGTTTCCAATCCAACTTAAGTTTTATTGTTACTATTAACAAAGCTCAAGGGCAAACATTACAGGTAGCAGGGGTGCATTTGAAAAAGTCATGCTTTTCACATGGTCAATTATATATTGCCTTTTAGCGTGTACCCAAAGCCAGAAATTTATATGTATTAGAGCCGAATGGAAAAACATATAATATAGTATACAGAAGCATCCTAGAATAATACTCTTATTCGTGCTCTTCTGAAAAAGAATTAATGTTTTTAACGTTTTGTTAATACTTTAGACTTTTTGAAATCTTCGTAATGAAAAATATTTATTTTTGTAGGGAGATATTTAAGCATGTTTTTTAGTTTTTTAAATTATATTTTATTTTAGAATTTTTTAGTAAAACCAAAAAAAACGTAAGATGAGATTGCAATGTTTGATATATCCAAAACATCGGACTTTAAAAATTATGCAGAATAGCGTATTAGCGACATCAATATGGATTTTTTTATCTCAGTGAAGAAGGGCAGTATTTACTGAAATTTTACGCGCAGTGTATTTTTAACTTCAAAAATAAGTAATAGTAACTAAAATTTTTTCCTGATTATCCTGGTCAGGCAATAAGAAAAAAATCAAATTATTTTCTTTTCTTTTCAATAGCCTTTGAAACTTATTTAAGGACATCAACGCGAGCGGAGCCGCGGGTAAAAATTAGTCTTCTATGTATTTGAAAAGTAAAAAACTACAAAAGTAATTCTACTAAAATATTGAGTGTTTTTAATTGGACATATTACGAATTAAATTCATTTTTATTAAATCAATCCGATTAAAACGTATTTCTAAGAAATGCATCTATTGCTTTAAAATAGCTTAGTTTATTTATTAATAACAGACGGATTCGTTTTGAAAGATAAATACTTATATTTTGCCGCATGGCAACAGACTCCAATGAAAAGTGAAATAACGCATTTATAGTGAACGACATTTAAAGTGAATCAACATAAAATCGTGTTTCAAGACTAACACTCCATTGCGTAAGGAAAATGTGTTAAAAAATTATGAAACTTACAAATATTTAAAATGTCGAATGGCTAGTTTTCTTTTCACATTTTTGCAGTTTTGACATTTTGTAAGCATTTTTTTTATTATTTTTTAGCCTTTTCTACCCCTAATTAATTAATTACGCGTTTTATATTTGTTTATTATTATGCTTCTGTAACAATAAAGAAATTACCTGCTGAATACCTACTAGAGCTTTAGTAGGACCACATCCCAGTCAAATAATTCCGTTTATTTAATTTAAAAAAATGCTCATTACGTTACGTCTCTAACGGCAATGAAAAGAAATAGCATATAAATATAGGGTAGAATTTTTTTATTGTCTATAAATAGAAGCGAAAACATATGACGCTGGGTTACATAAAACTTGCGGAAGTTGTTCCATTTTGTTTTCCTGTTGTTCCTTTCTTTTTATTCTCTACTTAGTAGGAGGAAAAGCGTAGCTTCGCAGAAAAGATGTTTCTTCTTTCACAGGTGCAGCATAAGACATTTTTATAAACTTTCTTAAGTTAGAATTTCGGATAAAAATGCCGATAAGAAACTAATAAAGAATATTTTATATGTACTTGCAATATGAGTCCCGCTTCAATGAATTTAAAGATTTTTATAGTTTTTCATTAGCTTTAAGCAAAATAACCAGCTTGATTAGCGGAAGTACTATACGTTCTGTATATTATGATACGCTTCTACATCTTTGCCACAGCATTCTTCAAGTAGACACCAACGCAAATGTGAAGAGGTTCATAATGGATCTGATACTTACATAATGGAAGAGGTTCATAATGGATCTGATAGGACAGAGATGCAAAAGTAGCCAGCTGACGTATTTCTTTATTTTTGGCATAACATTTTTCAAGTATACATCGACAGAAATAGGAAGAAGATAAGGATAGATCTGATGCCTAAGGATCGAAATGAAGGCATGCAGAATCATTTTGTTATTTAGAAGCAGGAGATACGAAAAATGAGTAATACCCTCGCCGGGACTCGAACCTCTCGAATACAGGCAGAGTATGCTGACCACTTCATCACAAAGACATGCTAAGAAGGCGGGAGAAATACCTTACATACTCCCCCTTTTAAAGGGCAACTGAAGATTATGGGACCCAATTGTCAAATCCTGGTGGTAGAGAATCCTCATTCACACTGTTTTCAATTCGAGCGCCAGCCACTGTAGACTCATTAGGTTATTTTGATACGGGAAACAGGAAAAAGGAGCAATGCCTTCGCTGGGAGTTGAGCCTCAGACCTCTCGAATATTCGTCGAGTGTGCTGGCCATTGAACCATGAAGGCGTGCTAAGAAGGCAGGAGAAATATCTTATAAGCATAGCCAGTTGATTTAGTTTTGGCAAAACGTTCTTGAAGGAGCCACCGACTCAGATGTGAAGAATATCATAACTTAAGAACTGAGATGCAAGCGTATCAAGCTGACATATTTCTTTAATTTTGGCATAACATTCTTCAAGTATACACTGACGAAGATATGAAGAGGATCATGATAGAATGGATCGAAATGCAAGCATAGCCATTTGATATGATTCTTTATTTTGGGCATAGAATAGTAATCTTGATTGTTGACATATACTTCAAGTTATAAAAATATTTTACATGACGCAAATTTTGATTACTAGGCAATTTTAAATTTAAAAAATACATATAAATTACGAAGGACTCCCAGGCCTTATATTTAGAAAAATTCTGTTTATATTATTGGTTGAAAATGTTGGATTCGTGTATACCAAAAATTGACTCATATAATTCTTTTCAGTAAGCTGCCCAAACGGGAAAGTTGTTAGTGATTCTGACTGCCGTACCGAAGGGCCCGAGTTCGAATCCCGAAGAAGGCATGAATATAAATTCTCTGTCCTTTCACAGGAGGCAACGATAGCCCACTTATTAGGTGCTTTCATGATACAGTGACAACCGCTTCAGGTTTTATTAGTGGCCAACACTTATAATGGCTAGTGCCCATCTTTGGGGGAAAAAAAGAAAAGAGAAAAAAATTCTTTTCAGTATTTAGGATATTTGACGTCATTTTCAACATGCCTTGTAGTATCGATTAATAACTAAATTAGAATTATTCCAAGTTCATTTTTCCCTTTAAATCCCTTTAATGATACTCTTTTATCAGTTAATACGATGTAACATTCTTTACTTTATAACTTTGTTATAAATGGTATGTCGAGAAGATTTGCATGAATATGTTATTAATGTCCTCATAAAGTTTTGTTCTATTAAATTTATAATTTAATAATCCAAAGAAAATTCACTAAACTAGAAATTTTTTTAATTTTTAAATTAGGCAAATATTGTAACATTTATATGCGAATACTGAAGCCTGTCAATATTTTCTAGAGATTTAGCTTTTGTGAATAAGATCGCCTTTGTGAAAAAAAAATATACTGATCAATAGTTTACACTGCAATTTGCACATTTCTTCACTTAATGTATTAACATCAGAAACCTTTTTCAGTTTAGATATTTTATTTTAGCATGTGTAAATGGAAACATTTCGTTCTTTAATTTGAGTACGGCCCCCTAAATATGATCTTCGTTTTTAAAAGTAAAATATTTGAGTCAATTTTTGTCGTACGAGAATCCATCTTTTTTTCTTTTCTTTTTAAATTGTTCGTAATGTTTACAGAATTTTCCTAAATCTAAGCATAGAGACCCAAAATACATTATAAAATTGATTTTTTTAGGTTAAAAATTGACAAAACATGAGTATTTGCTTCATTTAAAAAAAATTTGTAACTGGAATTACATGTCTACAATTGACGGTTGAGGAAATAAAAGCTGGGTACGGAATTCTATGGACACAGCGCATATACATAGCTAAAGACGCACATCCGTTCTTTAACAATTGCCTACATACTTTTCACATATTGACAGCCATAGAATTGCAATAAAAAAGAGAAGCGGCGGAGTACACATTAACAGGACAAAGCAAGTATGGAAAGAAAACATTTATTAGTTAGTTGACAAGTTACCATTAATAACTTGGAAAGTTATTAATGGTAAACTATGCGCAGTGAAAGTTTACCTTTTAAGTGAGGAACATATTGAGGCTTAATTGTTATTTGCTTAGATAAATTTCGGATATAATTACACTAGATAAACGACTTACTTTCTTTCTTGCCGTCGTGTAAATATATTAGAGTTAGGTAAGGATTAGCGTTGTATAAGATCATAATTATAGAGCTTAATTTCAAATGATACATTTAAGAAAGATTGATTATAAGTACTCCATTATTTTTAGCAGAACGGGCAAACATCTAAAACGACTAAATTATACAGCAGAATGCTTTAGGAAGGCTTTACAAATTAAAGTTGAAATTTTATCTTGTATAATCTACATATGTAAAGAAGAAAGTCTGTGTGTTTGTTTGTCCTCTAATAACTCACTCACTACTATAGCTGTCGTCACCTAACTTTCCACAATTCTTTTTTGGATTCTGGAAAAGGTCGGGCAGGTAAAAAGTAGCTAAAATCAGAGATATTAATTAAAAACTCGGAAAAACGATAATTTTCGCCCTCATTTTCCCGAATGGCAACAATTTCGCAAGCTGGAGATGAAAATCTGCTTTATTTTGAAAGTTGTTGCCACTGCTGGCTATCAAATCTTAGAGTTTGTTATCAAAAAATTTCTAAGTTTTACGATGAAATAAAAATAGCATTGCCAAAAATTAAATACATTATTCCCGATTCCAAAAATTCGTGGGAAGCCCATTTCGACTATTCTCATCTTCGTACCAGTTCAATCAGCCGAAATATTAATTAAAAACTCTGAAAGCGCTAATTTTAGCACTCATTTTTTTCAGTGCCAACAGTCTCGCGAGTTGAAGATAAAATTACTTTATTTCGAAAAGTGTTGCTACTGCTCGCTTTCAAATCGTAGAGTTTGATAATCAAAAATTTGTAAGTTTCACAAAATCTACACATATAAAGAAGAATGTCTGTTTGTGTGGTTTGTTCGCTTTATTGATTTCTGATCAATTTTGATAAATTTTTTGCCACATTTAATCAACTAATTGAATAAAGGTGAAATACTGGATGGAACTTCAGTTTTTACGACCATTTGATTAGAAAGACGAAAATCAGTAAAAACTGCATGCCATTGTTGCTAATATAATGAGAGAGAATTACCTTGTTTTTCTATCGCAGTTTTTATGTGGGTTCCATATCGTATCAGACTGAAAAATGTACGACTATGAATTATATTTTTTGCATCGTTATTAGAAAAGGATTACAGCGGTATCGTTCTCTCTGTTGTTAGATACATTACTCTCAATCTAACTTAACTGGCATCAGGTACTTCCGCTAGTTCAGAAAAAAAAATTAATGAATTAAAATATAAAGACTCGTTGTTAACGCAGCTTCTGTAGCTGAAAATATTTTAAATTAATAAAGATTTTTCAAGAAATATTAGAAATAGGCTTCTTACTTTTTTAATTGCCAGTAGTTATAAGTTATACTGGGAAACTAAACTAAAAGATGGCTTTTCATTTTAACTTTGTTGCCAAGTAAATATTGCTTTTCAATTTGGTCTGTATAAAATAGAGAATTTGATTTAAATTTCTAACATTGCTTTCAAATATTCTTCTGTAAAATATGGGGAATTAGGCATTCCATTCAATGCCTCTCTCTCTGTATATATATATATGGGGAAGATTTACGATATGCACAAAATATGGGGAAGATTTACGATATGCACAACTAATTCATGAAGTTAAAATAGAATTTATTTATTTACATAGAAATGAAAAGAAAAGGAAAAAAAAGAACAATCGTCACAACTTAATACGTCTGTGTTCACTATCGTCAACCTCTCGTCTGACCACACCCTAATCTAGATGGCGCTCTTTACATAATCTTACTCAGTTACAGTTACAATTCCTACATATATTACATTTATATTGCAACATATTATATATATATATATAATACATTTTCTTGCGTATTTGTAACGCTTCCCAGCTTTTCAGCGCCAGGCTCTGAAAATTTTAAAAACGTTTCACCTAATTTCAGCCTTCCTTTATTGTATACAGCTTTTCCTTCTGACAGGTTTTTATTAGTGAAAGGTTGTCGCTTGATTATTTTTATTTTTATTTACTGTATTCACTATGCATTTGAATTTTTTATTAGGATTTCAGCTACTTTATGTTTCTCGCATTTATTTTTTGAAACGTATTTCATAAAGATTCTTCTTTGAGCTACCTATTCATGTGAGGCAGTCCTCACATGAATAAGCCTTGACCTGGTGTTTTACAAGGTAACTGAGCCGGACACTCGTCCAATTACTGTAAATATCAGCTCGATATCCGTCAGATATTGAAATGTTAATACTAATACGTATTCTTACGGAATTTATGTTTCTTTTAAAGAAATAATGTGGTAATTGCCATGGCTACATTTCATAGTTGATCTACTAGTTTCACTACTAATTTATTCATGGCTACTTTTCATTTCCAAGTTTTTAATAATAGCCGCGTTGCTCGCAAGCTAAATGACTTGCACAGTTTTCCGCTTTCGATTTTCGAATGATAAAATTAGTTCAGAAAAAAAAGGGGGAGTTAATAAGCGACGAAATACGTATACTATGTCGTATCTGCAAAATGTGAAATTCGACATTCCGTTCAGTGCCGAAAGTGGGACGTCAAAGTATAATATGCTTAGATTTTCCACGCATTTTTTAAACACTCTATGCAATGCCCAAAAACAAACTAATAAATACTCTAAAGAGGCAAAATCAAATCAAATACTCCTGTGACGTTTAATGTTGCATGACTTTCAGCACTCGCCTAAGTCGACAGCCAAAGAAGATAAAGCCTTTTTCATATCTTGCGAAATAAGATTTGTCATTCTATGTAATATTTAAGCATTCTATGTAATACACTGGAAAAGGATGTAAAATACTTAAGTAATATAATTATTAAATTAAGCAAAACACACTAACTTGTACTCCAGATTTCGAGGACAAACAGGTACAGGTCCCTCTTCGCCAGAAGCAAAGAAATTTGTAGCCAAACGAAAGTCACGATTGTATTTGCGCCTAAAAGGAGTAAAGCGAATGAAAAGTAGCGCCATTTGTCGGCAGAAATAGTATTGAATATTCAAAAATTAGATTAATAGAATTTTGAAAACATTAGGAAGAGTTGTATTGAAGTTAAAGTCATTAAATAAACAAAACAAATCTTTATGAAAATTAAAAGTTTCAAGAAAATAAAATTCGCCAATGGAAGAAGCTTTTTAGATAATGTTTTCAGAAGCAAAGTCAAAATTATGATTAAATTTCCAACTATGCTTAGCTGTCGAAGACTTGTTAATTTCGACTTTCGGGCGTAAGATTCGTGTACCTTGATGCTAAACTTTAGCAAATTTCAGAGGTGTATACCGGATATGTTTGGAGCGAAATTCGATCGAAGATAGCACTTCAATAAAAGACGGTATTATTAAAAAACCAGGCTATACATGCATTTAAATGGCATTTAAAAAACTGCACTTTGAACTGTTTTGGTGTACTGTATTAGAAACGTATTCTACAACTGACAAAAGCAACATTGCAGAAACGTTTACCATTTGCTACTTTTACTTATCTGTCTAAAATGGCATTTTCGTTACTTTTGCACACAAAACAGAAGCAAGAAATCGCTTAAATCCAAAATAATGCCAGATGACTTGTGCATGGCCTTTCTCAGAAAAAGAATCTCGTTTCAGGCGTATTATTATGAACTAGTAAAACCCTGATTCTCTAACGAATTGAATAAGTGAACGAGTAAAACTGGCACTGGAATTGTGCCTTTTCATCAGCTGATTATATTGCTAACAGTGGAAATATTAAGTAAAGTAATAATAAATGACAACTAAAAATCTGAAATCTTTCATATTTTATATTACGCCCAAAGGGGCGTTTTTTAACGTTTTATGTGTTACTTTTATTTATTAAATATCATGTTCTTCGCACTTAAATCATAAAATTCAATTCCACAGCAATATCATAAAATATTTAAAATAGTATATCTATAGAATTTCCGATACACAGTCTCACGCGCTGGAGATAATTTTTCCCCCGTACAGTATCGCCATTGCTCGCTTTGAAATCATTGAGTTTCTTAATCAAAAACTCATAAATGCTTTACAAAATATGAAATAATAAAACAAATTCCAAATATGGGCTTCCAGATGCTTGTATTCGGGTGAAGAGGTACGTTTTTCAAAATTTGATAGCTCTAGGTAGCGTTGTTTTATCACATTGCGAGAAACATACCTACATTTATGTAGATTCTTCATTATTTAATTTTTTTAAATATTACAACAATTTTAAAAGTGAACCGACATTTATAGTGAACCAACACAAAATGCCAAAACGAAATTCATAGCCCTTCTGGGCAAATTGCCCCTTTGGGCTAACAGTAACTAAAGTAGTCGACTCATGGCTTAAAGCTCGTAATACTATCTCATAATACCTTCAAGCAAACACCCAAACAGTTCAGGATGTAAATGATAAAATTAGACCATAATAATTAGGTTTATGACATCTTATTGATTGTATTATTAGAATCTTAAAATTCCAATTTTAAATATACAAAATAACCTCTTACCTATTTTCCAAAATAAAAGTCTTAGAAGTTTGGATTCAGTTTTATATCGCTTTACAGATCATTGCCATTCTCAGCTTCAAAACGAAGAATAATAAATTTTACAGTGTTCTCAAACACCGAAGTTAATATTTTTTTTTTTTTTTTTTTTTTTGTGTTAACACCTCGTATAAACATGTCAGAAGATTCTCTTGTGTACACCACATGACTTCTTTTTACGGAATGTTAAATTATGCGTATTTTGCATTTCATTTAAACTTATTGGATTGAATTAAATCTACTTCAACGATAGCGCACAAACCACAATAGAATAAATGCACTCTTTAAAATTTACAGTATTTATTTACCGTAGCGACACTCTGGCGCTAGGTTCACTTAACAGCGTTGCAGCTGATTCATTTTATAACTTAGAATGCATAAAAATTATGTATATCATCTGAAGGATTATTTAATCGTTGCCACATGTTCTATTCAAGTACTATGATAAATCTAAAACGATATATAAAAGAAATTAAACAAACAAACAAGAAAAGAAACAGTTTTTTCCCAGGCGATTCAGTATTCTCATTCAATTAATTCAGATCTTACTTCGCGACAAAGCAAAAATACATAAAAACTCAAAATATCTGTATTAAAAATTACAAAGTAAATCTTAAACTCTTATTTTCTCGAATAAATTCCGGAATTAATTAAGTATGATTTAATTCGCAATAATAAAAGAAGGCGTTATCTTTGTTGTTGCGAAGCTTAGTTTCAGTACCTTGGCTACAAATCTACTATTCCGCCAAGTTTCAAATATAAACATATATGGCTGCTATGGCCAAAATAATTAGGCTTAGCCGCACTTAAACAACATTTAAATTGTTGATAATTCTGCTATTATAACGTACAAGCTAATTAAAGGCATAAAAACCTTAACCGGAAAATATAAACAACATAATTCAACCCTTTTTAAAGCAAAAAATGCACAATTTACAAACATATAAGAATAAAGAAACTGAGATCAGTGAGCGGAGTCTGAGAGATTTATATACTTTTGGTGCTGCCGATTGCAACCAAAATTGGAAATGCACATCTAAATGTTATAGCAGTCCTATATACACAATTTCAACGTTCTGAGGCTATTCGTTTTTGTTATGCGAGATACATACACACATACGAACGTATAAATTGTACGCACAGACGCCACTAAAAAATCTCTTCAGAATCCATTTTAGATCAGTTTTATAATTTATTAGGGGGGGAGAAGAGTCCTTTACTCTGGCCTTGCATTCAGATATCACGCAAAAACTTCGTTTAAACTGCATTCGATAGCGATCAAAATAGATATTTTCATTGAAATATGATACACGAAATGTTTCGCGATTACAATACTTCCTTTTTACTTCGTACAAAGAAGTAAAAAATCAACCAAGAATTTTTAACCGTTTTTTACAATTCCAAGCCGTAACAATTTTTACAGGAAAAGATATATTCGGATTATTAATTTACATTCCAAATAGAAACATTACAACGAATATGAAAAGATATATAACAACGTTTAACCCTTTTAAAACGTTAACGTTGATCAGCGGAGTGCGTCCTCAGCAGACACACTTTTTTTGCGTCGCCTTTTTTTGGTATATGATGAACAACAAAAACGTAGACATTAAAAACGGTATTATTTTGTGTGTAGTTGTTTGTGATTACTTTTTTATTTTCAATAAATCAATTATGTTATAATAAATGTAATTTCTTAAATTTAAAAAAAAAACAGAAATACGTTTTTCAAAGTGGTGCCAGAACTTATTTTCAGAATCAAGAAGGTATTGATCACTGATATGATTAAAAACCAATGGTTACGGTATTTTTCTCTACTCACCCATTTATTACACGAGGAAGAAACAGAACTCTGTGTTCGAATTCCTTCCTAACATTCCGATAAATTTTGAGAAGACTCCAGTTCATTTACAGTGATGCATCTTCTACGTCAACATAACACTAGTGATGTATATACGTTAAAGAATAACTTAATATTTTAAGACATGCAAAACAGAGGCGTGAAAAAACATTGTTTTCATTCTGGCAGCCTTGACTACTTTTCTCTTTAGAGAGAGACGAAAGAGAAAGGTATGTGCTGGTACATCCAAATTTTAAATTGATAATGATTGTTACTTAAAGCAGAAGATTCTGCTGCGACACCTTCGTTCTTCAGATATCAACAAAATACGCCTTCTTCAGTCTTCAGTTCTCGTAAGATTATTCATAAATAAAAAATCGGATGATCTGATGATCGCATGACTTACTTCTTAAATTATGTACATTTTTTGCTGCTCTTCACTTAAACTTATTTTCTCGAATTATTCTAACCTAATTAACCGGTATATCAAGACAAGTTCATAATGACATCAAAAACTGTAAATTTTGAAATGAAATATCCCGGTCAATTTTTGTCGTACGGAAGTCTAACTTCTTGCGCTTTTATTTTTTTCACAACGAATATAACACTTTCCTAAATATAAGTAGAGAATCTTTGAGACCACATTAACGGTTAAATTTCACTACTTGTCGAAATTTGTTTTTTAATTTAACATTGTCAAAACACGAACATCGTCATTGAAAACACTTTTGTAATTGGAAGTATATGATTACGATCAACGATTGCAAAAGTAAAGGCCGGTTAAAAATTTTAAACCGGGTTAGGGGGTGAGTATAAATATGTGTTTATTACTGCCGACTGCAATGAAAAAGGGAGGTGCACAACTAGATGTTATAACAGTCCCATAGTACAAAATTTCAATGTTCTACGGCTCGTCTTTTTTTTAGCTATGCGAGATACATAGTACATGCATATGCACTTATGTACAGACGTCAGGAAGAAAAACAACTTTTAATCCATTTTACAATCCGTTTTGGAAAAACAGTCCTTTATTCTGATCGTACGCACAGATGTTAAGCAAAAAAATCATTCGTTTGGATTCGGGAACGGTCAAAATGGGTATTTCTGTTGAAATATGATACCAGTAATTTTGCACTATTACAATACTTCCCGTACTTCGTATAAGGAAGTAATAATGAGAAGTATCATGTTAGCTGCAATGTATATTCAAATAGGAAAAAAGAAAGTAGTAAAATAATTTTAAAATAATCATTTTTATATTTTATAAAATTTCATTGCTAAATGGATTAAAATAAATACATTAAAATTTAGTTACAAATTAAGCAGATTAAAAGCTGACAAAGAAGAAATAAAGTTAGTAGAAGTAGAAGAAATAAAATTCAGTTCTTCAGCGAAACCTTAAATTCTAACATATTTGAGTTTATAAGTGGCGCAGCGGTAAACTTCATGGTCATTTTAAGAGTTATCTCCATGTGTCACAGGAGAACAAGTCCTTTTCTCTTAAATACGTCTTCACAAAGGTCTCATGAGGCAGATAGTCCTCGAATGCTTTACCGTGGTTGAGTCCAATCTAATCCTAGCCCATTTAAAATGTATAATGTAAAATTTAATCTTTAAACCGAGCATTATCAAATACATTTGGGAAAAAATAATAATCCATCTTTTAATAAATAGGGCGTTAACCCAGAAGGGCTATCAATTTTGTTTTGGCATTTTGGATTGTTTCACTATAAATGTCGGTTCACTTTTCAGATTGTTGCCACGAAATATTAGAGCCCTGAGTAATATTTTAAAAAATTAAATAAGGAAGAATCTGCATAAATGTATATATGTTTCTCTCATTGTGATAAAACAACGGTACCTAGATCCATCAAATTTTGAATAACGTAATCTTCCACGAAATATGGGCATCTGGAAGCCCAAATTTGGAATTTGTTTTATCATCTATTTCAAATTTTGTAGCACTTTCATATTTTTGATGAACAAGCTCAACGATTTCAAAGCGAGCAATGGCAATACTGTACGAAAAAATACGTTTTTATCTACAGCACGCGAGACTGTGTATCGTAAACGCTAAAGATATTGTTGCGTGGGTACGGGTTCGTAATGGATTGAATGAACAAGTCGTTCAAAAGTTAATAAAATTTATTCTTTTCACACAAAATAAAACAAAAAACTGAAATATTTCCTCAGAGATATTCGTACAATATCCCAATATCTCAAACGTTAAACAGAATTCAATTCAAAACAGAAAAAGTTATTTCACAGCGAATTCGCTACATTAAGTAAAATCACACTATCGATCACAACATTAAGTAAACAGCAGTTCGCTTAAAACAGCTACAACTACAACTGAGATGAGGTGTTTTAATTCGGCTTTTATAAGCTTTTTAATTATTCACTAGAATATTCTGGCAAAGCCTCGATTTCTCTCGATTTTTGTGGATGGCAACAGCAATTACGAGATATTTATATGTTAAATATTAAATGCACGTGCTCTTTTATTTTTACTTTTCCGACGTACCTTTCTATTCAAAAAATTGTCTTCGTTGCATGCGAAAATAAAGCAATTATAATTACAATTCCAGATAAATAGCTAAATAAATACGAAATCCATAACAATATGCTCATTTTAAAATTATTTTGCGATATTGCTGTTGAATTGAATTTTATAATTTAAGTGCGAAGAACACGATATTTAATAAATAAAGGCAGCATATAAAACGTTAAAAAAAGCCTCTTTGGGCGTAATGTAAAAAATATGAGTTTTTTTTTTTTTGTCAGTAATATTATGTTGTTAGATTTATTTGAACTGATTGCTTCCATGGTTTGTGCGCGTTGATACTGTATTTTCTTATGTCTTAAATTCATGGCTAATATTCACGTTTACCATTAGCATTAAGCCCATGTGTAGAATTATGAAAACAGAACAAAATAATGTAAACGCTTTATAAACAGCTACTTTTTCTTATTAATGAACTTTAAGAATAAATTTTGCATTTAATATAGTTTTATTCTTTCTTGAAAGAGATGTATGCAATTTACAGAAAATTTCTAGATCGGTTCCTCTGTTAAAGCATCAGAGGCCGAACCGTAAAATCGCTGAGCATTTGTAGTTCGATTTGGGTTCGCAACCAGGCGAACGAGCTTGGCTGTATGAGAGTTTTTGTAATTTTATTGATGTGTAATGTGAACATGAAGCAATTTTGCTTAGAAAATCCACTACGATAGTATCCTTCCCTTTAAGAAAATAAAGGGAGAGATAATGTGTGCGTTACCATAATCCAAATCAGCTAACCTGTTAAAACATCAGCCAATTGCCTAGAAAAGTTACTGGAATAAATCTATGTGAAGTAATCCTTTTATTCCAAACTGCTCATATTGCTTTGCTATATTCAACATGAAAATCTGAGTTGTCGAAGACATATACAGGGGTTTAGTCCAGCGTTAAAAAAATCATAACTTAACTGTGTTTATTTTCGATTTACGATATAAAGTGGCAGAAATACATTCGAGGTCTCATTGCAAATAGAAAAAGAGGGTGTATTATAATTTACTGAGACATTTTTTCCATCTTAAAATTATAGCAGAGAGGTGGTTTCTGTCACAATTAATGCAAAATCACAATCTTGCCCAAAAATTTCGCATAGTGCTATGTAATATAACATTGATTGATGCCAATCTTTGGTTTCAGCAAGGTGATGTTACAACATACATCGTAAGATTTAAGCAAGAATGTTTTTCAAACGATATTCCGCGCTGTTTAATTTCTCATTTGGATACCTCGACTTAACAGCTCTCGAATTCCTTTGCGGAGGTACCAAGTTTCGTCTAAAACGTAAGCACATAGCCCCAGTAGGTGCAGGGAGTTTAACCCATATCATACCAAACATTGAAAAAATTAATATTTTTTATAAATTCTTAAAAATGTGTTTCTCTAAGCCTATGTATACATATTAAATCAAAAAAGTTACCAAATTTTTATTAGTTTGACCAATACAGTCTGTCCTAAAAGTAGGACAATGGTATAATTCACTGCTAATTATTCTTACATAGGTGGAATGAGAAAAAGCATCTTAAGCATAGTCCAATGTTACATTTTTTACAGATAGTTGTCGGTTTTGCTGTGAAGTTTTTAGCCGGCATCTTCCTTGTCTATTTTATGGGTTTTCACAATAACACGTTCATTTTGAAGCTTTAGAAAATCTTCATTAACCTGTTGAACACCCAGTTTTCTGCAAGAGGGTTTTCTTGGAATAGAAAGTCTCAAATAGGCAGCTGATATGTGTCTTCGAAAATCAAGCAGGCTCAGACTATCATCACTAAATAACTGATTGAGCTTCCATGAAGCAACAAATGTTGTTTCAAACGCATTAACAAATAAAGGCCAGTACCCTTTCTTTCCTTGAATTGAAGTAACGTTAGCTGCTGCAAGATTATCAAGTAGGTCAACTCCGTTTTTATATTTACTGTAGGATGCAATGCACATTGTTATCTTTACCCGCTTTCTGCCAACTTTTATTCTTCTTTAGGCGGTTGATACACTTTTTTATTTCTTGGAAATTGGACATAACTGAAACGACACAACTGTCATTCCATCGAATTGCTGCAACTTTGGTTTTTGAATCAAAACTGCTACCGGAAGAGCTGCGTTCCTTTTTTGACATTGTTTTAGAAGGTATAAACGGTTATCTAGACATTCTGTGTCCTCTAACAGTACCTGTAGGAAAGAAGGTTTTATTTGCAAGAACGAATAATAATTCATGGGAAGTTAAGAAATTATCCATATAAATCTTATGTATCTCAGGTTTGTAATTATTGACAGTAAATTCTGGACAATAGTATGAGGTAATAGCTCATTCACGATTTTCTTAGTTGGTTTCTTCTTTTATATCTTTGGAATTTTATTCTTCTCCAAAATTCAATCATGCGAAAACGAGAGAAATTTGATCGACTTTGATGAGTTTTAGAATACAAAGTGACTTCATGAGTTTAAATATTCACTCAACATCCTCCCCCGCATTTCACACACCTGTCTATTACTTAATCTGCATCTACCAGCTAGACTAAAGTGCCTGGGTTATTTGTATAATAGCAATGTTTGGAATGTATCAGAGAAAGAAAGGATTATCTCCATTGTAAATTGATGGGGATTTGGTAGTAGTGGGTCTTACAGTGGTCCTATTTTCAGGACAGTTAAAAATGCAAGGAAAATTTATCTTTTAGGTAAAAATTTTTTATAATGATTTTTACTGGTATAAAAGTATAGAATATTATCTCAGTAAATTCATAGGTATGTTCTTAGAGCTCAAAATTTTAATAAACTAGTACGTTGAAAACATAAGCAAAACAATCTGCAAAAGTCTCCATTTTAAAAAACTAATAAAAAATATCTAAATTAATTCTAACTTGCGATAAAGGCAAATATGTAGTTAAAAGACTCTTAACTAATAAGTTATCTTTAATTTCAATTAAATTATTTCAAAGATTTTATACAAAGACCATTTATGTGTGCTGTCCTATTTTTAGCACAAATAGTTAAAAGACTCTTAACTAATAAGTTATCTTTAATTTCAGTTAAATTATTTCAAAGATTTTATACAAAGACCATTTATGTGTGCTGTCCTATTTTTAGGACAATGGGGAAATATGGGTTAAAAAGATATATTACAGATAAAAGTAGTCAAAGCCATATTGCCCTAATCATAAATTTTATGTTGTAGCTAGTTACGTGAAAACTTCACGTAAACTTGCGTGTTAAGTAAATTACGTTTGCACAGTATGACGGTCTTTTACAGATGAAAAAGTGAAAATTACTCAATTTGTGCAAGTTAGCGACTTTCGCGATATTTTTAAAACTGCATTCCAAGTTATCAGTATTTACCGTAAGTATGCAAACATTATCGCAAGAAAAAACATTTTACTGTACAAATTTTAAGTATTAAATAAGGATTATATATTATGTTAAGAAATAAAACACACTTTTCGCGAAATCCTCCTCTAATTTTTAGTGTTGTTCTTTTCCCCATGTACACACCGGTCTGTTTCCTCTTTAAAATTGTAAAAAAGTTGCATGAATCATGCTATCAACTCATGTCATCTTTTCCCCTTTAGTGATTTTGCGGCAAAATGTTGTATTCCTACAGAGCTTTTACCACAGATTGTTCTAGTGTTGGCGAATTCCTCAAGCGATATTCTAAAATTGAGTTCAAGCAAAAGAAATCACTGTTTGTTTATGAAAACTTTATCTTCAGCAAAAGGAACCTGCATTAGAACTTGAAACGCAACTAAGAATAATGAAGAATCTACATGAGTTTTCACTATTTAGTTTCGAGAAACATACATACGTTTCTCAAACAACGGTACCTAGAACCATAAAATTCTGAATAACATAGTCCTCCATCCGAACACGGGCTCCTGGAAGCCCCAATTTAGAATCTGGAATCTGTTTTATTGTCTATTTTATATTTTGTGAATTTTTTATTAAAAAATTCAACGATTTCCAAGCGAGCAGTGGCAACACTGTAGGGAATAAAACACTTTTATCTCCAGCGGGCAAGACGCTCGGAAATTCTAAAGATACGCTGTTTTTAACTATTTTAGCCCAATGTGGCATTAGCCCAAATACTCTGGAAACGTGTATGTGTCTGTAAATGAAAAAAAAAAACCCGTTCGGACATAATATAAAATCTGAAAGCTTTCATTTTTATTTTTCCTTTTTTCTAATATTGAATAATCTTGCTTACGTTTTGTATTTGTTTATTACGTTTCTGTAATAATAAAATAATTACCTGCTGAATACCTTCTACACTCACGTTTGTGAAAATTGCAACACCATGAAGGACTTACGCGAGTGAGCTGAAATTTTCAGGAAATGCAAAGTAGCGCATGATATGCAAATGATTAGAATTGCAAATCCGTAGCGCATGCGTATGCTGAGCAGCGCCCTCTGAACGGCTGATGGATCCGAATAAATAGACGGCTGTAGCGAGGCGTGTATGGTTATCGGTGGTTATCTGCTAGTGGTAAA
>KK117232.1:519297-552533 GCA_000611955.2 Stegodyphus mimosarum
TCGTGTAGCAGCACTTATTGCGGCGCGTGGTGGCCACACAAAATACTGATTCTGATCTCTTGTTCTTGTTTGTTTGCTTTGAACATTTAATCATTTATTTGTACCACTACCACTCAACTGTGTATTAAATTGCATTCAATTATGACGATTCCTTCTTGGTGTTGCAATTTTCACAAACGTGAGTGTAGATCTAGAACTTTCCCCTTTAGGCAGAAACCAATAAATATCAGAATGAATTGGAGCAACTATCGTTTAAATAGGGTTCTATGCCAAAATAATGCGAACCTGGAAATTTCATTACCAAACAGAAAGAACCTTGTGTTTGGGAAAACCTAATTCATAAATTTCCCATAACCTATTATCGATGCTAAGAAAATCACAATTTCAGTTCAGTTTCCAAATGCCTTCAGCTGGCGCGTAAAACTTTCTGGAGGTTTCACATCTACAAAAACTTCTTGGCAATGAGCCAGTTTAATTTCTTATCATTAGCCTTTAAAGAATATGTCTCTGTTATTCACTTTTTTATGAACAGATGGCGTTAAGGATTTCTTCTGCATTCATACAGCTAGAATGTTCTCAAACTTCTTTTTGTTGTTCTCACATAAGTAATTGCATCCTGTTGTGATTCAAATATTGAACCCTTTCTGATTAGTGAAAAGAATACTGTTATCTATTTCAAGTTATTGCATTATAATCACAGATAGCGGAATATCTACGCCGGTTAAGTTTTGAGCCAGTTTCGCGTTAATTGATCTCTGTAGCCTTTGGCTACTAGCTTATTTAAATTATAATTTACATTTGACTTACTGTGAAGAGGTTATTTAGAAGCAGGAGACATGAAAAATGTGCAATACCCTCGACGGGACTCCAACCTTGGACCTCTCGAATACGCGCCGAGCGTGCAGACCGTTACACCACGAACGCATGCTAAGAAGGCGGGAGAAACACCTTATACCTGTTACTTTAAGTTATCTGTTCGCAAATGGTTGGCTCAATTGTGAGCACCAAGTGTGCCTTTTGCTTTTATCTAGTTTTAAATAAAGGGTCTTTTTCACCTAAACAAATATACCATTATAACCTGATCATCTACATCTAATAATTTAAAGATGTCATTGGTCATTGGATGTCATATAAGTTTTAAAGCATGGCACTTGCAATATGGAACATGAAAATCATTTCAATGATTTTCAATTTACTCTATTTTATGCCCAAAACTCTTCAACATTTTCTGGTGTGATTGTGTGAATGGCGTCTGTGATACGCTGTCGTAAGTTCATAACATCAGGAATTGTTGTGTGGTACACAATATCTTTAACATACCCCAAAGAAGGAAATCTAGGGTTTAAATGTCAGGAGGTCTGGAGGCCATGGAACTGGTTCCCCTCTGCCTATACAGTATTTGAGAAAGTTTGATCAAGATAATCATGAACGGGAAATGACATGACAGATAACAGTTGGCTGCACGTCGCTTAGCTGGAGAATGACACAGTTAATAAACATGTCTAGTAGCACATGTGCAGTTGTTGAATTTTGAAGGAAGAAGAATGAGCCAGTCACTCTGTCATTTACTGCAGCACAATACCTTTGAGCTATCCCGAATGTGTTCACGTATAGCACGGAAATTTTTAGATCCCCAGATTTTTGTGCTGTGCCTGTTGGCTGATTCGCTGACAAGAAAAGTGGCCCCATTGGAAAAACACATATTATTCACGAACTCGTTGTCTTCATTAATCCGTTTCAATATCAGGTTCACAAACTTTTCATCTGCTGGACGATAATTGACCTTGAGAGCCTAAACAATATCGACCTTGTGCCCATACAACCTCAGACAGTTGCATATCACTTTATGCTCTGCACTAAGTGGCACTTCAAGTTTTCACGAAGTTGTCTAATTGATTTCTGTGGCAATCTCATGAATGAAGTTTACACCGCCTGCACTGTACGCTGTATTGTCAGAAACAAACGGTCTGCCACTACTTATGCCCTTCTTAATGCACTCCGTTGCTAAAAATTTGGTTATTCACGACTTAATTAACTTACCATCGGGTGGTGTCTTTTTATAACGTGTTCGAAATATTTCCTGAAGAGTTACTGGTGATTTTGTTTTTGCAGCATAATATGCGTTTTCTTGCAAGGAAGCCATTTTGGCGACATAGCTCATACAGCGTTTTTAGAAGCAAAATTGGTGTATGTAACACCAACTGTAGAGAAAATTTATAAGTTCCCTCCATTCTTGCAACGAATAATGCGGAGTTTCGAACCATAATTCTTCTAAATGATTATAATCAATAAGGTGATTGTTATATACTATTATAATAGCTTAACATGATTGTTATAAACGATTACAATAAGTTAACATGATTGCTACAGAAGATTATAACCAGGGTAAACGTTTATGGATACTCCGAGCGTAATAATACCAAAGGTCCTTTTAAATGCACAGTGTTTTCTGTAAGACTCCCAAAGAATAAAGTTATTTTCAAAGCAGTTTGCTTTCGCATAGACTTCATTTCAGCAAGCTTAAGATTTACGGCATTCGCATGATCCGAAGACTGAATCTTTGGGTGATGTTTTGCTGTGTAAAGCTTGAGCACATAGTCAGTGGAGTAATACATGTTGTGACTTATCTTACTTGTCAGAGATGATCAGATGAAATACATGAATTTTCATGACCAAGAGACAAGGGTTGCGTGTCTCATAGGTTTAGGCATTTAGTCTTTTATGGGTGACACTATGAATTGGTCCACCTCCATCCCAGTCTTAAAGGAGAAATCTTTGAGGGATGGATCAAAGGTCCCCACACCTCCTTTTCTACCATTAACCTTTTCAGGTGACTTTAACATGATAATTATTTTAATTACTTTATGCCACACTTACCAACATCCATGTCTTCTTTCGAGTTCGAACCCGGGCTTAAAGCTATGGAAGAAGGCTTCCCTACCACCAGGCTAAGCCTGGCGTTGCATTGCTCTCTTTACTGTGGATTTGTTAAATTTTTTATGCTCTTGCTGAGCATACCAGGTTGCCAATCTGCTCTTGGTCTCGCTCTGCTAACAGAATGTTTTTCGTATTTTTAATTTTATTATTATGAATCACTTTTTCCGCACTTATGCCATAAAATTGAATATGAAAATCTGAAAATATTTAAAAACAGCATATCTTTAGAATTGATGATTGAGTATTAGGGTTTGGCATACATTTTTTTCATATTCGTTATATTATTTCTTTAAAAATTAACCGAATTTCGAAGACAAATATTCCTATTCCATATTTTAAAATTGTTTTGTAGTGCATGGTATTAAAATCTCTAAGCGCAAAATAAGCAACATTATCAATAAGGACATGAAAAACCTTCAGTCCTTACTTCCACATGAAAAAAAGACTTCAAAATAAAGCCGAAAAGGTACGAACTGTTTCTCGTGTTTCTAAAATTAAATGGTTGGTAACAAGAGAAAATCAGCTGACGCAGAAATTAATTTATTGCGAAGTCTTTAAATACATCTATAGCTACAGTAAATAAAATAATGAACCAAGATTGACAACTCAAAAAAGCTAAAAAAATAATAATGTTTACCAGCTTTTGCTGAGACATGAGGCTTAGAACAGTTTGTAGGAACCTGTATGAAGAGTATTTAGCTAGGAGATTCATCGAAATACATTGTGACACTCGATGAAGCGTCCTAAATGACTGCAACAAGAAAAGATTTATTTATTATAAAAAATGGGAGACAAAATATACAAACCTGGTTCTGTCAATGCAAAGAAAGTTTTAGTAAGGCGTTTATGATTGTCGCGGATTCTTTTATAACGGGAAATTAAAAATAAGAAGAGTGGGATAAAATGTTAAAATCAACTTAACGGATTATCAAGATAAGGCTTAGGCTCCATTACACGCAAGATATTTACAGAAGAAATTCCACTTCTTTATACTATCATTTATCTTTATTTCAAATAGTGAAACATCATCAAGCGCTGTATTCCTTGAAAAAACTGAAGACTGATACAAGTTTTGCATATTTACCTTTTCAACGTATTCTTGGAAAGTCCCTTGATCTTTCAGCTATGCATTTTTGTGCCTTTAGCCTCTTGGAAAAAACTCTTTCTAAGCAGACCCACCTTAATTGATGGACTCTCGGAAATGGTGGAAAAGGAATGGAAATAAATGCCCTGAAAATTTTACAAAATGCTCTTTTATCATGTAAACAGAATGCATACTTATAGTCCAAAAAAATGTTATCAGTTCGAACATTTCAAGAACCCTTGTTACACTTTACACATTAATTAAACGGCCCAAAATCGTTCTAAAAGTGAATAAAATCCTGCGTATTTCTTCACAGCTCTTTCAATGAAAATACTATACAGAACACTGAAAAATAAAATCTGCGCCACAGAACACTGAAAAATGAAATCTGGACTACAGGACAATGAAACAATCACTGTCTTGATCGTTGGTTCTCAACCATGGGGAACTCCCTCTTGGGTGTAAGAATTTCATAGTTTCGGGAGGGGAATGAGGTCGGACTTTTATTTACCTTTCGTAGAGTAATACATTATATACAGTAGAAAATACATTATATACTCCCCCATCTTAAAGAGCGACTGGAGAATAAGGGCCCCAGTCTTCAAATCGTGCTAGTGACAAATTATCGCCCACCATTTTGTAGCTCGGGATCCATTTGTAGTATATTTTTTTATAATTTTTTTCTATATCAGAAAACTAAAGAAACCCGCAATTCCTTCGCTGGTGCTTTTAGTTACACCACGAAGGCATGCGGAAAGGAGGAAGAAAATTCCTTACACTGGTAAGTATTTAGTTTTATTTTATAAATATAAAAGAAACTACTTTCATTTAAGTTTTAGCATTTATTAACATTATAAAGTATTTCTCCCGCCTTATTTGCATGTCTTCGTGGTGTAGTGGTCAGCATTCTCGGCCCGTATTCGAGAGGTCCGTGGTTCGAGTTTCGGAGAAGGCATTGCTCATTTTTCATCTATTCTGCTTCTAAATAACCTAATATCTCTACAGCGGCGCCCGAAGTGAAAGAAAAAGGTGACTGATGATTCTTCACCACCAGGATTTCTCGATTGGGTCCCCTAATCCCCAGTCGCCCTTTAAAAGTGGTAATATATAAGGTATTTCTTCCGCCTTCTTTGCATGCCTTCGTGGTGTAGTGGTCAGCACGCTCGGTTCGTATTCGAGAGGTCCTTGTTTCGAGTCCCGGCGAGGGCATTGCGGTGCATTTTTCATCTCTCCTGTTTCAAAAAATACCTAATGACTCTACAACATTTTTTATGCTTTTTCTTGTTTAATTTATAAAACACATTAAAAAATAATCTAAATTTAATTAAACGTTTAGGTATTTTCGAGTTTGGGGAGGGGGAATGACCGTTTAGCAATGAAAGGGGTGCAGGAAGCAAAAACGTTTGAGAACCCCTAGTCTAGATAATTTGGTTAAAACGATTACTTAAAGAACTGCTTTACTTAAAAAGACTAAAACCGTAATCATACTATCATAATAATCTAGAGTTTAAAAAAAAAAGTTATTTTGGGACAAGTTATATAAGAAGATGTATGTCCAAAAATAAAATTAGAAAGATAATTTCTGTTAAAAAAAAGTTAATCAACTCTTAGTAGTGCTCTTATTTTGAACATTAATGCATAAACATGGTTAATCTGGTAACTCCTTACAAGATTACTTATCTAACTCCGTACATTACTGGCACCGTATTTCAATCCAGATAAGTATTTGTAAATTCAAGATTTGTATTTATCTTCTTCTAGCCATCATATATATTAACTCATCTCTTGAAGTAATATGCTCTAAATATAAGTTTGTCTATTAAAGCCATTAGGGGTTACATCAGGAATGAAATGAATGATACAAAATACATTCAGAATTCTGTTTTGGAACTCTAATTCATTGACAAATCAGACTATGGAATGGTATTTAATTCATCAGGGGTTTAGGGTTATATTTATTTTTTCACCATTTTTAACTGGACCGGAAACCTAGTTGGTAATTGGTTTTTTCCTTGTTTCACAAGTTATCTCAAACATTTATTTTTGAGCTCAAGTTTGGAGAACTGATTAAACAACTCTTCCACCAAACATTTTCACATTTTAGAAGTAGTCCACAAGTATACGAACCACATAATTCATTAATAGAAAGTAACGAAAAATTGTTCCCAGAAAAACTTATATCGGGAATGCAAGTAGGTCGTTATTGTTAATATAACACATTCACAAGGCTGAATCACCAGCCGTACGGAGTATTACCATCATGTATCTTAAATACAGTGTGCTATGAATCATTTATCCCAAAGAACAAACATACTGAGATAACAGTGTTAGTATGTGTTCTCTTCAGTCTCACCACTAAAGACAGAACAGTAGTTACTGGTCAAGCGCTGGTTTACCAGAATAGGGTTTAATAATTCCAGCTTTTAACAATTCATCTATTTGTTTTTTTAATTTCACTATTATCTTTAGGAGATGCTCTATATGGTCTATAGGCTACTTTATCACCATGTCTCTTATATACAGTATGCTGTGATGCATGTATCCCAACGAAAGAAGCAATTGGAATAATAGTGTTAGCATGCGTTCTTTTCAGTCTCACTACTAAGGACAGAACAGCAGTTACCCCTAGGTCAGCGCTGATTCACCGGCGTATGGAGCATTATCACCATCCCTCTTATATATAGTATGCTGTGATGCACTTATCCCAATGAATGAAGAGATTGGGATAATAAAGTTAATATACATTCTCTACAGTCTTCACCAGTAAGGAAAGACCGGCAGTTACCTCTAAGTCAGCACGCTGAATGGCCGCCACTGTGATTCTAATGATTCGTGTGTGATATGAAATTCGTCTGCTTTAATCAAAGTACTTCATCTTCGGGACGTCCCACTTCTCTTCAAAGAAATAAGAGATATATAGGCTAGATATCCGAAATGAAGCTTTAGGCAATGGACTTAGGACATCACCTTGCTTTTACCGATAATGAAAAATAGCAGCGTTTGTGCATCATACTTAATTTACACAGCTTTCAGTTAAATGTTACTTACGCACATTTGTGGCAGCTACACAAATAATATCGCATCTTTTTGTTTCTTTTGATCAAATAACATTATAACATAGTTTGGGCTTTAATAATACATGTAGATGTGAACATTTAAAAACAGATACGATTTTTGTTTTACATTTAGCTGATATGCCAGCTATTAGACATACCTTCCAAAGCAAATGTATTTCTCTTTTTACGTTAATAAACCTATCTGTTCTATCTTGCATTTGAATCCATAAGATGCTGGAATCTTTGCAGATGAACATTAAAGGAGAACTATTCTATGGCCTCCTTTAATATAAGCTTGTTTAATGGCGCTTAGTGAGTTTACCAAAGTGTTCCATAAATACTCAATAGGATTCGAATCTGGGAACATTGTTACAGAATACCTGGAAGACAACAGAATGTATACATGGAAGTTATGTTATCGTAATGTAAATTGCCGTCTCCAGTATATATTGTGCTTATGAAAAGATGAAAATTACCACCATTGGTTCTACAATCACCTTTGTTTTCTCCAACTCAACATTATACTACCCTCAAGCATTTATTATATGCTTTTGTTATCTTCTAAGTTGTATTTTCTTAACTTTGCTTCAGTTTTCTAACACTATTTTGCAAGAAAACGTTTTCCTTACCTTTTTCTGTTGAAGTTTACAGGACACTGGAATTCTTTGCCATTTTTTAGATGAAAAAATTTATTTTAGGAAAATTTACAATTTATTAGTCTACAGAAGAACGCTAATCTAAGAATTTTCTAGCGTCTCCATTACATTTTAATCACAAAATTTTGCAAAGCGGTAAGAAAAACGCCAAATATAAAAATAAAAAGCTGCGTCTTTTCGCGTTCAACAACATGAAACTGATCCCCACATGAGAGATTTCGAACAGCTGAAAACATGATTCCTCTGACCAGCCCATAGTGCAGCAGTTACCTGAAGTTCATTTACTTAATCGATGCTATTACCTATTACTTTAAAATGGTCACTTCAAGGTGGTAGCGAACCTCCCCTTCTTTACAGTTGTAAGGCGTTGTCATCATGGCCCAGAGGAAATTAGGAGATTCTACCTTTTCTCCATAGTAGTTCTTGACATGGTTCTGAGTCACGGTTGGAGGAAGAAAGGGCCCTTAATTCCTTATTCTAATAAAACAGACCATAATAATAGTATCTATATTTACCGACAAATTCAAAATCTCAGGAAAAGCTATTTATAATTTACAGTACATTAACTGATGTCTTTCTTTAACTTCGCCAATACCGAACTGAGAAGGTTATTTGATTCAATCTAGCTACCTTTTGAATTGTTACCACCCTCTCTTTTTTTCTAATCCTGGACCGACGCTTATAATTCTAATGTGCTGTTGTAATCGAATATTTTTCCATTTAGTCTTGCAAATATTGGCAGTGAGTTCGAAACTAGTACTAGCGTCCGAAACATTCACCTTCTCAGAAGTAAAGTATTCTTAGTAGCCCTATATAACGTCTCTGTGTTTAAACTCTGATACATCAAATACTTAGCTCATACTTAAAAAAAGCTATACTCAGACTAACCAGTGCCAAGGCTAACCAACTGTAAACAGATATCCTCCGTTTGCTGCAATCATTTCGACGGCAGGATTACCAGTTAAAAATATTTTTAATCAATGAATTACAATGCAACTGGACTTTTTTCTTAAACATGAAAGATTTTTCTTCCAGAATATACTTATTTCACGAGTTTTCAAGTTTCAGTTGCTTTATGTAACCCGTCTTTTATGTACCACGTTATAAATATATCACATTATGTAACCCGTGTATGAGACATCATGAGGCAACTGATTAAAACTCTAATATTCACTTACTGTTTTAAAAGCTTGCATCTTCCCTGACTTTTCTATTGTTTGCTTGACAGTAACATGGATTGAATTATGAATTTCTCTCTTCAGTTATTTGAAACTTTGCAAATGCGACTTTCACTTGTTTTGTTACTAATGAATAAAAGCTACTTGATGTTCACGAAACATTTTGTGTTCAAAATTAGCTGATAACAAAGTTTTTTTTTTTTTTTTTTTTTTTTTTTTTTTTTGTAGAAGTGCTATCATCTGATCAATGTTTACTTTTACAAATTGTTAAGCGCTGCCATATTTTTTATATTCACTGTTCTATTTATATTTGCGATGTAAATTGTTACGGCCTTCGTATTTATTTAGCTATTTATTTAGAATTGTAATTAAAATTGTTTTATTTTTCCGTGCAACGCAGCACGTGACGAATTTGAAGAAAAAGCTACGTCGGAAAAGTAAAAATACAAGAGCGCGTGCATTTAATATTTAATAAATAAATATCTCGTAATTGCTGTTGCCATCCACAAAAATCAAGAAAAATCGAGGTTTTTACCAGAATATTCTAGTGAATAATTAAAAAGCTTAAAAAAGCCGAATTAAAACACCTCAGCTGAGTTGTAGTTGTAGCTGTTTTAATAGAACTGTTGTTTACTTAATGCTGTGATCGATTGTAGCTAATTTGCTGTGAGATTGAATTCACTTTCTCTCTTTTGAATTGAGTTCTGTTTAATGCTTAAGATATTATGATATTGTATGAATATCTCTGAGGAAGTATCTCAGTATTTTGTTTTATTTCTTGTGAAAAGAATAAATTTTATTAACTCTTTAACTTGTGTATTCAATCCATTACGAACCCGTACGCACGCAACAATATTTTAAATGATGAAGTAAATGCAAATATTAAAAAATAATAAGTACTGTTTTGCGAATACATTTTCCAAACGAACCATCGTTGACATGAATCTTCCTGCATTGTTCTCAGAAAACAATAATCTAATGCCAAAAACATTACAAAAATATTTTGCATATTATGAATACTGTTTAAGGTAGTTGCAAAATGCATGTGAATGAATTTTGAAATTGTTCAGAAGTTCTCAGGCAAAACTGCACTTTTATGTTATCTTCATTTCTCCTTTTATTCCCTTAAATGCTAAGTTTCTGATGTATTTTTATTGTAGATTATCATCTATTATTTTAATTATAACAGATATTAAACTTAATGCACTCCTACGGTATATCTAAACTGAAAAGACTGAATGATAATTGTACACTCTTTTAAGATATTTTTCAGATAGTTTTTAATGCAAACTAAAGGCTTTCTTAACCCTCAGACCAGCAGAGGGTTTTAAAGAAAGACCTAATTTTCCAAACCTGACATGAGAAAGAAAATTCTTGATTTTAATGCCCCTAGTACTTTATACCTAGACTTATACATTTTTAATACCTCGGACATATTTCAAAATGCAAACTCTCTTACAGATATCACAAAAAATATTCTAGCCGTATATATATAAAACATATTCTAGGCCGTATGTATACGGCGTTGCTGATCAGCGAGTTTTAAGGGTTAAACCTAGTGAGCAGTTCTTTTAAATATAATAGCCTATCAAACTGTTGAGTTGCGACTGGGAACCTTTTGATCATTTTTTGTAAAATAGTGTAAAAACAATTGCTCCCGTTATTTTATGTTTTAGCTGTTTTTAAAATGGGAAGACATTTTTTATGTTGCTTATTTGAGTGTTAGATAATGTAACCATTTCTGTCGATTTAAAATATTAATTTTGAATTTAAGATATTTATTTATTTGTATACTTTACAAAAATTCTTGTTATAAACATCCGTTTCTGACAAGGGGGCATATCCGGGGGAGGGTGCAAAGAGTCGTTTGCACCTCTCCCAATTTATTGCTTTTATCAAAAACTGATAAATACTAGAAGGAGCATTATTTTACCAATTTTCTTTTTGAAGAAAGTCTTTTGGATTGTCCTATCCTCTTGTTTCCCTTTTATCGGAAAAGATCATTACACTATCTACCATTAAGTATTTGGACACCCACGCAATTGCCGATAACTGAGGTCCTGATACATGTCACGCACTGAACCATTTAAATATAGTGCAGGAAACAACATTAGCACTAACGCAATGCAAGCTGCCACGAAGTGCAGAGTTACCTGATTTCAAGAAAGGTGGAATCGTCGGGTATCACAAAAATGGCCGATACTTAAGAGGTATATCTTATGAGCTGAATTACCCAAATTCGACAGTGGCTTGTGGGATTCAGAGGTAGAAGGTGAGTGGTGATTATCGAAAGGTGCTTCGAGTCGGCAGAGTCGCGAAACTGGGAGTTAGGGACCGACAGGTGTTGTCCAGAGAAATTTGGAAGAACCGCACCCAACCGATGGCTCACATGCTCCAGGTGTTTCAACAGACAACCGGGAGTGTTGTTTCGATGAGTACCATTCGTTATAAAGCACATCCGCTTGGCTTTCATGGTCGTGCTGCTGCCGTCATACAAGGACTTGTGGAAAACATATCCCGGAGGATTGAAGCTGTTATTACCGCTCGTGGAGGCTCTACCAAGTATTGAATTTGAATAAATTTCGTTTTTCTTTTCCAGCACAGGTATCCAAATATTTATTGGTAGATAGTGTATATGCCTATTTTATTAAAACTTATCCCTAGCGTTTATTAAACAGCTAATGAACTTTATAAAATAGCTGAAGCGGTCAAGCTAGCGAATGTTGGTAGATGAAAGAATGTTGATAAAGAAATTACTATTTGCATCTAATAAAAGCACACTCCAGAAATTGATGGGTGTATCATTTAAATGATGCAAATTTAAAATATACTGGAGGATCATCGAGAACCAGCTAGAGACCTGCTGCTAACTACTGAGTCCAGCCCCAAGCCCCATATGATATCTTATTTGCCAAAATCTTGCTTGAAAACAACACATCAAGAAACGAACACTTGAGTTCCTTTAGAACCAGAGGCCCTGTTACTCCTACATCTCTCGTCCTATGTGATAGTAATAGAAAATCTCCCAATATAGTTTAACCGCAGGAGCCGTGACCGTGAGCACAAACACGGGCTATTTAGACCAATTATTGCTCAACGGTAGTTTTGATATTATTATATATTTGACTACAACTCCCCCGAAAAAAAATCAAATTTAAAGTACGACATAGTTTTGACCGCAACTTACCTTTAAATGAAAAATCTTTAATTGTAATTTTGCGTTTAGTGGTACGTTTCACGATTATTCGTTTTGTAAAGATGCGTTGCTAACATCTTTATTTTAAATTAAGAATATTAATGAGTAATTTTAAATTCAGAAACATTTAATTATGTTTACATTTCAAGATTATTCATTTTATAACCACTATCACATGAAGAATATGAAGTAGGAATTCTGAATTTAAAGGAATTATGTTTACTTCATTTCACGATTATTTTTATTTACTTATTTTATTTACTGTTTTTATTTTTATTTATTTATTTTCCATAAGCTGCGTTCATAACAAATGTAAGACGTCCATTATAAACAAAAAATATATGTTTGCAGTGTTATCATCATGCAAATATTTATTGGTGCATTATTTTTTACCACGATTTCTTGTACGATGATGTTTTAAAACTACGAAGATTTTTTACTTTGCTTTCTTCCCCAGTCTTATAGAACTGCGATGTTTTTTCCTTGCTTTCTTTTCTTCAGCGATGTTTTTTTGTACAACGGCGTTTTCCCGTTGCGTTCTTTTCTCCATGACTTTTACTTTTGCAATGTTTTCACGTGTAGTCTAGAAAAATGCGAAAAATCATCTGCAGCCTCACCAGAACTCGAAACACGGATTGTCCAGCTCGTAGTAGACGTGTTCACTTACATCACACAGCACTCACGAGAAAATCTGATAATTCTTTTACAGTCTTATTTCGGTTTTGTTCGAACTCCGCAAAACGTTACATAAAAATTACATAAAATTACAATCATAGATTCTAATTACATAAAAAAATAAACCATTCACCTATGTTACTGAATGAGTCAAGTTAGTTCTCTGGCTTCTTTCAAAAACGTATCAATAACGTATCTATTGTGTGTGCAACTTTAGGGTATAAGTTTAGGTGTACAGTTTTACGTATATTACTCCTTCATTTTCTGCCTGTACTTCTACTTTTGTCGGCTCCATCGAGATGCAAATTAATTAATGTACAGTAGGGGCAGGAATAAGTTGAAAAGGTACATAAGCAATACCTATATCACTCTTCATTTTTTCAAGGCATGCAGGGCTACTTTTCGAAGTATGACTTATTGCTTTGTCTTGAATAAAGTTTCACTCTTTGAAAGTCGGATATAAAAACGGAACTTCTTCTGTAAATATAACATAAAACTTTCTCGTGTTTAGTACATTGAGGTGATTTTTAACATTTTCTTTCACTCTTCTTATTTTTAAGTCTCCATTTTAAGAAAACCCTGCAACAGTCATAAACCCCCTCACTGAAACTCTCTTTGCATTTACGGAATCAGATTTTGTACATTATTTTCTCCTCGTTTCCCATAAGCTTTTTTGGGGGGAGGGGCTTTATATAGATGAATATTCGTGCTTCATTAAGGGTCATAATGTATTTCCATTTATCTCCTGCTAACTAGTTTTCATAAAGGGTTCTACAAATTCTTCTGCGTTGAGCCACATGCTTCGCGAAAAGCTGGCGAAGACTGTTTTTTAGTTTTCGTAAGTTGCAAAATTTTGGTTTATTATTTTACTTTTTGTTGTTACTTAAGTATTTTAAAGATTTCGCACTTTTGCCGGCGCTTTTCGGTTGTTTCCAACGACAAAAACATTAGAAACAGGAAGCAGCTTTTTTGGATATTCGTTTGGAATCTTTCCATGTGGAAAAAATGTTTCCTGGCTTTCCTCTCCCCGATTAATAACGTTGCTTATTTTGCACTTCTAAATTTTAATACCATGCATTTCATAACGTTTTTAATTAAGGAATAGGAATATTTCGCTTCGAAAAGCACAGAATCATATCCTTGAATCCAGAGCTCATTTGCATGCTCATTTTTCAAAGCTCATTTTTCAAAGAAGGATAAATTTTAAAATAGCAGACAATATTTCTCATTTCAAATAATAAGCTGTTGCCAGAAATTTTTATTCCAAAACTTACTTTTCTTTAATTGCTTATAGAAATCGTTCTCAAAATATTTAAACATCTTTATTTGACCGATGCTATATTGATAGCTCTCAATATGCCGAGAGCATCGTTCGTGGAAGAGAACATGCCAGTATAAAATTCTACATTAAGAAAAAAAGAAACCTTGCATTTTCATAGATGTTTTCAGAGGATTTTTTTTAAGCAAGGGAAAAAAAAAATTCTGTAGAATTTTTTTGCTGCTGAATAAGGAAGACTTATGTCTTATTGATGTCAAAATCCATAGAGTTATTCAAAATCTAAGCAAAACTTAAGTTTTTTTTTTTTTTTTTTTTTTTTTTTCAAAAAAAAATTTTTTTTTTTTTTTTTTTTTTTTTGTCCATAGTAGCTTTGTCCCTGAAGGACTATTGTTTTCGTCTTGCGTTTTTGCGCCGGAAACATTAAATGTAGGCTCACTTTTCAAACTGTTGCCGTCAAATATTGCAGCCCTCTATTATTTTTAAAGAAATTGAATAATGAAGAATGCGCATAAATGCATGTATGTTTCTCGCATTGTGATAAAACGACGGTACCTACAGCCATCAAATTTTGAATGACGGAATCCTGCTGCGAATCTGGGCATCTGAAAGCCTAAATTTGAAATTTCGAATTTATTTTACTGTCGATTTCATATTTTGTAAAACTTTAACGAATTTTTGATGAACAAACTCAAGGATTTCAAAGCGAGCAATGGGAACGTTGTACAGGAAAAACATTTTTATCTCCAGCACGTGAGATTGTGTATAGGAAATTCTAAAGATAAGCTCAGTTTAAAATTATTTTGCGAAATTGTTCTTTAATTGAATTTTGTGGCTTAAGTGCGAAGAACATGATATTTCATAAATAAAGGTAACACACAAAATTTTAGAACAAAACGCCCCTTTAGACGTAATTTAAAATCTGAAACATTAAAATTTCCTCCCTCCCCCCCGGTCCCAGTTTTAATAGTTAATTAAAATCGAAATCAAGACCTTTTGGCGACCGTCTCCACAATAAACGACGTATCTATATTTTCGTATACTGGCGGGCGGGACATTGGCAAATCGATAACGTTACCTGAATGATAACATTAACCGTATTCATATTAAGCGGTGACTAGTATATGAAAAAATTGAGTTCTTGAAGTTAGAAGAGAGGCAATTTATCTTGTGAAATTTCATATTTTTTTACTTAAAATACAATAACACGCCGAACAAATATTAATTTGGAAGCCAAACAACAAAAATCAGCATTATATTTTCAAATTTTCACATGACTAGTTTCGATGGTTTTTACCAAACCACCATGCGCAGCTGCAAAAGCGAAAATGAGCGAGATAAGATATAATGGTTAGCTAAGATAACATAAAAAAGCCTGGACAGAAGACAAACCACTGGCGCTATCTGTTTATGAAACCAGAACTAAAACATAATTTCTTTAAAGGCTGAAAGCAAAGATGGATTGGAATTAGGGTCGTTAACTAGAACAGAAAGATTTTTTTGAATGTGAAATGTCTCTAGAAAATCCAGTTCACCAATGGAAGGTGTTTTTTGAATAATTTTGGCAGCAGAAAAATTGAAAGTGTGATTTTCGGACCAACAATGTTGGGCAACAGAAGACTTCTGTGTTGCTTTTTTCTAACATATGCCTCATGTTCCTTAACACGAAATTTTAAGGCTGTCTTAGTCTGGCCAATGTAAATTAAACCACACTGGTAAGGAATCCTGTAAATACCCCAGGAATTAATATCCGGAATGGGGTCCTTGAGTATAGAACTCGGAATTTTATTGCTGGGAGAATAAACGACCCGAAAGTTAAATTTCTGTAAAATACGAGCAACTTTATAGCTAATTGATGGAAAGAAGGGAATGACAACAGAATTTTTATAATCTTCTAAAACAAGAGTCTGCCTTTTGGTGTGTTGAGATGAGATTTTTTTAACTCCTTGATTAATAATGTTGGGTGAAAAGCCCCTGTCAATAGCTATTGCTTTTAAATAATTTAGTTCTCCATCGAGGGATAGTTTGGAGGAGCAAACTTGAAGAGCACGGAAAATACAGGCATAAAATAAAGCTAACTTTTGTTTAGTCGGATGACATGATTTGAAGTGTGGTGGAAGGCAAAAACGTTAGCTTCATTTTATTGCTGTGTTTTCCGTGCTCTTCAAGTTTGCTCCCCCAAACTATCCCTCGATGAAAAACTAAATTATTTAAAAGCAATAGCTATTGACAGGGGCTTTTCACCCAACATTATTAATTAAGCAGTTAAAAAATTCTCATTTCAACACACCCAAAGGCTCTTGTTTTAGAAGATTATAAAAATTCTGTTGTCATTCCCTTCTTTCCATCGATTAGCTATAAAGTTGCACGTATTTTACAGAAATTTAACTTTCGGGTCGTTTATTCTCCCAGCAATAAAATTCCGAGTTCCATACTCAAGGAACACATTCCGGATATTAATTTCTGGGGTATTTACAGGATTCCTTACCAGTGTGGTTTAATTTACATTGGCCAGACTACGAGAGCCTTAAAATTTCTTGTTAAGGAACATGAGGCGTATGTTAGAAAAAAGGCAACACAGAAGTCTTCTGTTGCCCAACATTGTTGGTCCGAAAATCACGCTTTCAATTTTTCTGCTGCCAAAATTATTCAAAAAACACCTTCCATTGGTGAACTGGATTTTCTAGAGGCATTTCACATTCAAAAAAATCTTTCTGTTCTAGTTAACGACCCTAATTCCAATCCATCTTTGCTTTCAGCCTTTAAAGAAATTATGTTTTAGTTCTGGTTTCATAAACAAATGGCGCCAGTGGTTTGTTTTCTGTCCAGGCTTTCTTATGTTATCTTAGCTAACCATTATATCTTATCTCGTTCATTTTCGCTTTTGCAGCTGCGCATGGTGGTTCGGTAAAAACCATCGAAACTAGTCCTGTGAAAATTTCAAAATATAACGCTGATTTTTGTTGTTTGGCTTCTAAACTTAAATTTTAATTAACTTAAAAATTAATTAATAACTGAAATTAATAACTTAAATTAACTAAATTCTAAACTTAAAAACTTAATTTTTAATCTGATTTTAAAAGCTGTAGTTTAAAGCAACAGTAACAACCGGGAATACTACAGACCCCCCGGAGTTCACGAAATTTTAAGGGGTCATTAATGATCAAGAGGGTTTGATAACCGAATGTGTGCCGACAATGTATCAGCATTATCAAAATGCGATTGATGACAATTTTTTTATCAATAAAATTGATAATTAATTTTCATTGATATAAGGCTGTATAATACAAAGTAGTATTCAAAACATACGGGAACGCTAAGTTTTAAAATATAAAATTCATCCCAGAGAAATAGTCTAAAATAAAATTTGTTACCGAACCGACATCATTGACTTTATCCTCTTCTTACTTAGTAGACCTTCTATCTTATCTAGGCTTTAGTCAAATCAATAATTTACTTCGAAAAACAAAAAATGGGTTGAATATTTTTGACCAAAGGGATTTAATAATTAAGAGAAACTGAATATTAAAAAAATTGCATCGATAAGTAAGCACACATATCCCATTCATTAAAATCGAACTGTTCTACAATTTTAATTTGTGATTTTATTTCTGCAAATATACTTATATTTGTAAAATTAAAAATAAAAAAAAAGTTCGAAAGGTTTCGGATTTTACATTACGCTCAAAGGGAAGTTTTTTCATTTACGAGCACATATAGCTTACTTCATTTTTTCATTTACGCACACATACACGTTTCAGTAACATTTGGGCTAATGCCCTTTTGGCCTTTAAATGTATTTAAAAACAGCATATCTTTAGAATTCCCGATAGACAGTCTCGCGCACTGTAGATAAAAATGTTTTATTCTGTGCAGTGTTGTCACTGCTCACTTTCAAATCATTGAGATTTTTAATCAAAAATTCGTTAAAGTTTTACAAAATATGAAAGAGATAATAAAACAAATTAAAAATTCGGGTTTCCACGTATCCTTATTCGGATGGAGGAGTAGGTTATTTAAAATTTGATGGTTCTTGATACCGTTGTTTCTTCACGATAAAGAAGCATACATACATTTATGCAGATTCTTCATTATTTAATTTCTTTCAATATAATACAAGGTGGTAATATTTGGTGGCAACAATTTGAAAAGTGATTCAACGCTTTTAGTCACTCGACGCAAAACTGCCGTTTCAAGACTAATAACCCTTCTAGGATAACGCCCCTTTGGGATAACAATACAAAAATTAGCAAAACAGTAATATAATAAACATTTTTTTTCAAAATTTTTTTTGTTCATTTTCTTAGTCAAATTGTTAAAGTCATTAATGTTCAATTATTTCTAATATGATTATGTTGTATGCTGACTGTTATAGAAATGAGGAAGGACCGATAAATTGCCTGTCTTTACAGAGTTAGAATAGAATATTTAAAATGAGTAGGTTACGTACTGGTTAAAGTCTATTACTTTAAAATAGGCACTTCAATGTCAAAACGACCTTCGTCATCATGCACAGAGAGAAATAAGAGATTTTGGCAAATTTTGACCTTTTATCCGCAACAGTCTTTATGGATTATGAGGCATGGAATTATGAAATTATGGCATTGATTATGGAATTCCTTTTTGCATATTAAGATGTGGTAGCAACATGTAGCAGAATTCAAAGTACCCTAGTATTATCACTCCTACTGCCACCCGGAAGTAATAAAATTCAGAACTTTGAAATATTTCGAGAAAACACAAAATACAAGGGCATGTGAGTTCTTTTTATTTCACGCTGTAGGTGATGCGAACAAAAATAGGCAACGAAACTAATACATGAACTTGCCCTTGAGCAGCTAGTAATTCAGGAATAGTAGAAATTAGTCAGCCGTGAGAAACGATGTAGTAACAAGATAGCTAATGGATGACAGCATATCATCGAAATCACTTCACTGAAATATAAATTGCGTAGGAAAAGAATGTTTTAAATTTTTTTAAAGAAATAGAATTGAATTTTTTTCCTCTGGAAGTAACATGGAAAGTTATACCTAGTTGATATTTGCGTGATTAGACTTCCTTTTCAAATCATAATCGAAATATCGGAGGGGAAAAATTATGTTCATGCGTACACGACGGAGTAGCTAATTTAATTTTTTTTCTGCACTGAACTGAATCGGAAAATAAGTTTGTGTCCAGTGGCAATGCAATTCAAAATTGTACTACTTTGATGAGTCAACTATTTACAAAAGCATAATTTTCCAAGTTTTTGCGAAATTGAGCTAGGTGTAGAAACAGGGATGGGTTTCTTTATAGACACCCCCCTTATATTTTTTCCTATAATATGCAATATACAACATAATCGTAATACAAATAATTGCACAAAAATATCTGGGAGCTAACAATGAGATTGAGACTACGAACAAGAATTTTGAAAAAAAGGGGGGGTTAGATTTATGTTTCATTATTCTTTGTACTAATATTATTATTAATATTGCAAAAATAAATAAGTTTTCAGAAACCGAAGAACAGGTTCTAATTGCGCAGGAGTTCGATTTTAATTAATTTGAAGATTGCGTTTGATATATTGATGCTATGTTATTAATATTTGGTATAAACTTGCTAAATTAGCCCAAAGGGCGTTAGCCCAGAAGGGCTATTAATTTCGTTTTGGCATTTTGCCTTGGTTTACTACAAACGTTTTTAAATTGTTGCCACCAATATTATCGCCCTGCGTTGTATTTAAAGAAACTAAATAATGGAGAATCTGCATAAGTGTATCTACCCTTCTCGTACTGTAATAAAACAACGGTACCTAGAGCTATCAAATTTTGAATAACGTAATCTTCTACCAAATATGGGCAGTTGGAAGCCCAAATTTGGAATTCGAAATTTGTTTTATTATCGATACATTTAAGAATCACATGTTTTTTGTGAAAATAGTTTTTTTTAATCACAGCTGCACTTCAAGTACAGTGCTGTCAAACTGGGATCTGTAGACCGCATGTGGCTATCGAAGCAATTTTATGTGGCCAGGTAACACATTTCTAGTAATTCGACTTATCTTTATCATGACATTAATCACCGCGGAAAAAATTTGAAGAAAAATCTAAGAATTTAAAGATTTTAAGTCCAATTTTACATCATTAAAATCGAACGTCAACAACGCTCCACAAAAACCTACAAATGGAGCTAAATAATTTATACTGTGACATTCAAAGATTTGAACATACAGATTTTCTTAACTATTTTCGTACTTATCAAAAGGTAAATACCCTCAGTTACAAATGTTTCCAATAAAAATTGTTACGTGCGTAAGGGTTCGTAATGGATTGAATGCACAAGTCGATAAAAAGTTAATAAAATTTATTCTTTTCATAAGAAATAAAACAAAATGCTCAAATATTTTCTCAGAAATATTCGTACAATATCTCAAACGTTAAACAGAACTCAATTCAAAAGAAAGAAAGTTAATCCAATCTCACAGCAAATTCGCTACAGTCAATAACAGCATTAAGTAAACAACAGTTCGCTTAAAACGTCTGCAACCGAGCTGAGGTGTTTTAATTCGGCTTTTATAAGCTTTTTAAGTATTCACTAGAATATTCTGGTAAAATCTATTTTCTCGATTTTTCTGGATGCAACCGCAATTACAAGATATTTATTTATTAAATATTAAATGCACACGCTCTTGTATTTTTATTTTTCCTGAGCAGTTTTCTTTTCAAATTCGCCACGCACTGCGTTGCACGGGAAAATAAAATAATTTTAATTACAATTCTAAATAGATACAGGATCCGTAACACTGCCCCCTTCCCAATGACTCCACGTCCCGGGCTATTCAATCCCTGGACAGGAAGCCAAACTTACAACTAAGGCATCAATGCAATAATAATCAAATACTAAATACTGTCAAATACTAAATACAAATCTAATATTATCAAATACTAAAAACAAAAATTACCATGGTCTTATACTGTTTACAATTATATATACTACGTACTACGGCCATAGTAAGGAGCTAAACAGTCGTAGTGAACGACTTTAGGTTTAGACTTACGGATCAGAACCACGACGTCGTTCAATCTGTTTAGACTGTGTAAGGACCATCCGAAGGTGACTGTAGTTTCGGACAGAGTCCTTTGCGGCGAATCGTATTTCACAACCACAGCTTGTCTCTTTCGTTGAAACGATTTCCAGTAGCTCTGGTGTCGTATCGGGTCTTCATCTTCTCCGTCCCTAAATTGACTCGCTAGCGTGCAAAGTTGTGCATCACTTCAAACCGGACCTGGATGTCTTGAATGTATTCCTTAGGCGATGAAGGCGCATCCGAAGGGCGACCAGACAAAAGATCACATGGCAGACGGAAGTCACGACCGAAGAGCATCTGAGATGGGGAATAGCTGGTAGTCTTGTGCACAGCACTGCGGTAAGCCAGTAAAAATAGTGGCAACTTCTTGTCCCAGTCCTGTTGGTTTCTGGAAACTACTAATGAGAGGTTATTGAGAATGGTTCGATTAAACCTCTCTAACATACCGTCCTACTGGGGATGCAAAGGCGTCGTTTGGGTTCAATACCGAGTAGCTTGAAGAGTTCCTTGACTACAGCCGAGGCAAAATTCCTTCCCTGATCGGAATGTAGCTGAAGAACTTCGAACCTGGAAATCCACTACTGTATCATCATCTCTGCTACTGTGACAGCCTCTTGATCGGGAATAGGATACGCTTCAGGCCACCTGGTGAAGTAATCAATGACAACGAGGATGTATTTGTTGCCATCAGCAGTTCGTGGCAGAGGACCTAAGATGTCAACGGCGGTACGTTCAAAAGGTGCTCCTACATTGTAACGTTTCTTCGGCTGCGTTTCATCGGTCCTTTCCGACCTGCACAGGCATCGCAAGATCGGCACCACTTTTACACGTCATCCTTTGCATTATTTCAAAAGAAGCGCTCCCGAAATCTTTGCAAGGTCTTTATTATTCGGAAGTGGCCTCCTGCAGGGCTGCTATGTAGTTCTTTAAGGAGATCCGAGATCCGGGATGTTGGGAGTAGCAGCTGCCATTGGAATGTCTTTCCATCTTCCGATTCGAATTTCTGGTACAAGACGCCATTTCGAATATGGACTGAGTCCCATAGAGCTCAATATTGTTTTGTCGACGGACTATAGCTCGAAATGTCCTGCCAGGGAGGTTTTCTGTTTGAGGTCTTCATTAAATCAATTATGGGTTTAATGTCACTGTTCTCCAGCTGGTGTTTCCTGACCTCTTTGTCACTCCATGGGTGTAGATCAGCCGATGTTGATGTTGTAATTTGTCATGCGACTGAATTAAGCAGCTGGTATTTAGCTCGGTCTCTGGAATAATATCGACAGCTCTCTGGGCAAGATCTTCTAGACAGGGCGTCGGTGTTTTCGTGTGATGATCCTTTCTGATGACGGATAGCGATGTCATATTCCTGGAGTCTCTGTATCCACCTGGCAATGTGACCTTCAGGATTCTTGAAATTTAAAAACCAGGTCAACGAAGCATGATCCGTGAAGAGTAGGAATTTTCTACCGTAGAGATAATGATGGAAATGTTCTACGGCTTTCAGTATGGCGAGCAATTCTTTCCTGGTGACACAGTAAATATGTTCCTATCAGCCTTACTCTTTGGCAAGCTATCATCGGTTTTACAATAAAGTATTTACCGTTAATTTTTTGAGACAAAACAGCACCGACACTCTCATTGCTCGAATCCGCGTCGAGAATAAATGATTTGTCGATCTGAGGATACGTCACGATTGGAGCAATATTAAAGCTTCCTTCAGCTTCTTAAATGCATCCTCACATTCCTTTGTCCGCACGAACTTTTGCTTGCTCTCTGTCAGCTTGTGAAGGGGTCTTGCGATAAAAGAAAAATCCTTCACGGATCTCCTATAGTAGGTGCAAACCCTTAGGAAGCTTCTCAACTAGTGCACATTTACGGTACGTCTCCAGTCTTTAACTGTTGACATTTTTCAGGATCTGTGCGCTCACTTTCAACAGAGATGACATGCCCAAGGTAAGTCACTTCGTGTCTGAATAATTTGCATTTAGCGGGGCTCAACTTTAGATTGGCTTCTTTAAGTTCCTGAAGCACCTTTCTAAGATTTTCTAGATGTTCTTCGAAACTCTTCCCGACGATGATGATATCATAGAGGAATATCAGACAGGCTTCGTAGGAAAAACCTTTCAAAAGTCTCCTTAGGCGTTCAAATTTAGCCGACGCATTACATAGTCCAAATGGCATGACCTTGAACTGCCAAAATCCTTGTCCAGTTGTAAATGCCGTCTTTTCTTGGTCATCAGGATGTATCTCTACTTGCTAATATCCACTCTTTAGATCTATCGTCGAAAACCACTTGTTTCCAGAAAGATTGTCCAGAATGTCGTAAATTCTAGGAAAAAGAGTGTCCAGAATATTATCAATTCTAGGAAGAGAGTAGCTGTCGTTCTTCGTAACTTCGTTCAACCGGCGATAGTCAATGCAAAATCTGATGGAACCGTCTTTCTTCTTCACCAGGACGATGGGAGATGCCTATGGATGCTGAAGGCTCGATGACATCGCTTTCTTGGACGTCCTTTAAAACTGTTCGTACCTCTTCCTGTTTAGCAATCGGTAGACGTCTTTCATGTTGCTTGATTGGTGGATGATCACCGGTATCGATTTTAGGTTGCGTCAAACTGGTTCGACCCACGTCAGAAGACGAGCAGAAGAAAACATCCTGAAGATCTTGGATGACACGTTCGGCAGCATTCCTCTCTTCTTCTTTTAATTGCGCATTCTGCAATAACACCGCTGTAATGCTCTCTGAAGACACGGATTCTGGAGTGTTTAATGTTTCGTTTAACTCTGGTCACAGAACTCTGGTCTTTCTGCTGTACATGTTGCCATAACTCTCCCCTTTTCTGTTACGTTGGGAACTCTCACCGGGATAACGGTTCGCGAGTCCAGAGGCTGTGAGTCCAGAGGCTATTTTTGAATTTTTTATTTAAAAATAATTTTAAAAAACAATATATACTATTTTATCATTTTTCTCTATTTCTTGTTTAATGGAGTTAATCGATTTGGAAAATGGAGCATTCATTTCTCAAAGTAGTGTTACCCTCCGCCAGGTAACTAATGTAATGTTTTCAGTCGAAAAATTCGATAGGGAATTTTCAGTGGAATAAGAGTGAATTACGGTCTCCGCGATACTTTTTGACTATTTTTACCATTGTGTCCCTGTATATGTGATGTTTTTCGTCCACGATCTCTCGTATAGGAAACTTCCAAAAATTTCTGTTTTCCGTATTTAAGCTTTTTACATGTATATGAAGAATTGATTAAATTAAGGGTAAAATCGGACAACCGGAAATGTTTGCTTTACAGGAGATCCATAATAGCCTTCAATGGACAACCGGAAGTGGTACTTTATTTGAGGTCCATAATAATTTTTAATGAAAAACTATACTACAGCATAATCCAAAACTTTCAATTTTGGTATTTATGGCTTTTATATCAATGGAAACAACATATTAGATTTTGGCTGAAATTTATAAACCGGAAGTAACACTTTACTTGATGCTCTGAACAGACCTTCGAAAAAATATATTATGATATAATTAAAAAATCTCAAATTTCGTATTTAAAATAGGTATGTCATTGAAAACAACATATTACATTTAAAAGCGTACTGTATCATCTTGGAATTATGTTAAATGCAATACGAATAAAGTCGTTATGAAGACGACCTCTCGTTAGGAAGCAATTAACTGTATTAGTCTCAAACCTCAATTTTGTGTGCATTTCAGTTTTATGTCGAATCACTTTTCAAACAGATAGCTGCCATCAAATGTTATCGCTATGCTTTAGTTTTACAGAAATAATACAGCAAATATAAATAATATTAAGAATACAAAAAAATACATGACAACACTTAACACTCAATCGGAAATTATAAAGATATGCTGCTTTTAAGAATTTTGTGATTATGAAGCTATTGATTTGTGAATCCAAAACACTGTATGACAAGAGGATATACGATTAGAGGCTAGACGAAAGGATCGATATAATAGTTTAAATCAAAGCATGAGAACGGAAATATACAGGAGCATGTGTAGTTATCATTGTCCACTGTATGGAAGACCAGAGTAATAAAAAATGAGTTGCATTTATAATTCACATTAATCCATAAAGTTTACAAGCAAATTAGATTTTCAACATAGAAAACGGAACCTGGATTTTATTTACAAACGATCAATCGGAAGTGGCATTTTATTTAAAGTTCTTTGCTATTCCTCCAGTTGTATGTCTTAATATGGAATTATGGAATTGGCAACATCAGACTTTTCTTTTTTGGTATGCGTTTATTTTATTGGTTTTAAATGCTAAAAATATTTGGTTGCATACGCGTTCACCAAATTCAAAGCAATTCTTCGGAATACAGTGCAGAGCTTTTTATCATATTTTTTTTTAAAAAATCTGTGAATATTAAATTCTTGAAGCTGGTTTTTTGTTCAGATAGGCTGATATTTCAGGTACCTTGATGGACATATCCATTGGAATCAGGATTTAAAAATTCTCCTTTTCCTCATAGATGTACACTTGGCGGGAAAAAAAAAGGGGGGACAGTTCTATATCTCCCATTCTACTGCGCCGATTGGCAAAATTCAAACTGCATTTTCCATGTCTCGAAAGCGCAACTGTGTATTAGATGGATATGTAGACTATGTATTAGATGTGCATGTGTATTAGATTTATATATAGCATTGTTATAATATAATTAATCTGACACGAAATAGGTCTTTTTCTGAAATGGCATGCCAATTTTTTTCCACACTTCGATTCTACGACTCAAATTATGCCAAACTGTCAAGTTTTGTAAAAATCGCACGAGTAGTTTTTAAAAAATTAGCTCTCAAAATTTTGAATCCTCAGTATTAATTCAATTTGGTATGTATTTATTAATATATCTTTTTTCATTATACTTACTTGATTCCTTCTTTCACAGTTCGAAATTTAGGTTCACTCAAACAAAATTCACCCATTTTTTATGATTTAGTTTTAAAATTTGTATTTTAAAATAATTTTTTATAAATTTTTTGAAAAAAATTTTGAATTTTAACCTATAAAACTTTTACAATCAACTTGAAGTAGATGCATTTCTAAGCACACCTGCAAAAAATTAGAGCCTTTTATTCAAAATTTTCGAAGATACACGTAAATTTATATATTGGCGCGATTTGAAATTTGGCAGATTTGTTGAAAGCAATAATAACATCTAATGTGGTTTACGCACTTTGCTGAAATTATTTAAAAGAAGAGCGATGTAACTTTTTTCCCCCTCATGCACAATGTAAAAAGGTAGGAACGATGTGACTTTTTTTCCGCTCCATCACAGTGGAAGGGATAGGAAAATAGGTTGCCATGTATTAAGAAGTTCGCCAAGTGAATTATTCTTGGCGCAAACTGAAAAAAAATTCGCCAAATTAAATTTTTGAATTTCTCCGTAAATTTCGCGCCAAATTTTACAAAATTTAATATTTAGGCATAATTTGAGTCGTAGAATCGAAATATGGAAAAAACAATGCATGTTATTTCAGAAAAAGTCCGATGTTGCGTCAAAATACTTATGTTAGAACAATGCTAAATCTAAATCTAATATATATCCTAAGTCGAGCTTTTGAGACATGAAAAACGCAATTTGAATTTCGTCAATCGGCCCGGTAAAATACAGAACTGTCCCCCCCCTCTTTTTTTTCGCAGTGTACATTTTACCAGCTGTGCAAGCAAACTGTTCTTTCATTCCCTGTAATTTATTTGAATTTATGAAGCAGATGGCGTGTGCAAAATTTTTAGATTTCTTAATCCATCAAATTTACGCTAACATATTTGGACTTGTCTTGGCAGCAAAGAACTAAATTTGCAAGAAATGCAAATCAACTCAAAAATCAAAAATAAGAAGCACAATCTTTCCTTGAAATTTGCTCCACTACGAAAGAAAATTCGAAGCGTTTTAACGAAAAGCATATTTGTCATCATCGTAAGTAAAATATTTCTGACTTCAAACTCTGTTTACTGTTTTAATGGTGCTATTTGAAAATAAATTTTATTTAATTTATTGCGCGTCAAAGTGTTACAATTTTTATTAATCTGCATAGAACTTGCAAAACTTAAAACAGATTTCACTGAACTAAAACATTACTTTAAACTGCTGCGTTTATTGGGCAACTACGACTTAATATCCATAAAACATATAAAATAAGAAAATGCTTAATAACCTTGGAAATAATTGATGTTCATACTTGATTATATGCCCTTGGCAGTCACGTGAATTTTGAATTGCAAAAGTAATAAAATAATTTTATTTTTGTTTCCCCGGCATCATGAAATTTTACGACTTGTTTCTCGTTCAGCTATAGAAGTTAGAGCTTTTCAAATAGACGGCCTTTTTTCCGTCCTTCGATTTACAAGAAATTTCCTCCTAAATTTTATCTTGTAGTCTTGGGAAGCTGTTATTTTTTTCCCTGAAAACGACTTTTTCTTATTCGACGATTTAAAAAATCGAAATATTTTTTTAATGCATAAATTTTGATCATTCTTAGGAAGTTATCGGGAGAAGAAAGGAGAGAAAGTTCCAAGATTTTCCGTAAACTTATTAATTTAAGCACAGGAAATGATACAGACAGGAAAAATGACAAAAATAGACTTAAAATATTACCATCGTTTACAAACAAATGTATATTCTGATAGTATCTCCTTAACACCATTACTAATTCAATAAATATAATCATAGTTACAGTTTACTTTTAATTTTTTAATAACTATGCCAATTACAAAAACATCAGAATAGTCTTTGAAATAGCTGCATAATGTTGCTTCTGATGTCAAACTAAAGCACAGAAGTGGAGTTCTTGAAAATTAAATTTAAAAACTTCATCTCTATTATTAAGTAATGAAGAATCTGTATGTATGCTCCTCGCGTTATGGAAAAATGGAGACCCAACAGCCACCGAATTTTCAACACACATGGTCCTCCAATTGAACATGTGCACCTCGAAGCCGGGATTTTTAATTTCGAGTTCATTTTCATTTATTTTACATTTTGTACCAATTCAAATAATTTTCGATTAGCAAACTCGGCGATTAAATAGCTACTTGTGTCCATCTGACAAAACGTAAGATATTTATGTTTCAAATTTAATCTGAAAACACGGCGATTTAAAAGAAATGTGTTGCCACTCGGCAATGCATAAGATATTTGTCTTTCAAATTTAATAAAGGAACTCTGGTATTTAAAGGAAATGTGCTGCCACTGCAAGATATGAATATTTTAAATAGCTATGAATATTAAAAATGAAGCTTCTTCTAATAAAGAAACTATTAAAAACAAGAAATTGCTGAATTAAATTGAATGCATAAAATAAATATATGAATAAATAAAAAGAAAAATCTGAAAAGTTTCAGATTTTAAAGTACGTCCAAAGGGGATTTTTTTTTTAACATTTCTTATGCAACCTTTATTTATTAAGCATCATGTTCTTCGCACTTAAACCATAAAATTCAGCTCAAGAACAGATCGCAAAATAATTTTAAAAGGAGCATACTTTAGAATTTCCAATACACAGTCTCACGCGCTGGAGATAAAAAAGGTTATTCTGTACAACATTGCCATTAATCGCTTTGAAATCCTTGAGTTTGTTAATCAAAAATTTGTTAAAGTTTTACAAAATACGAAATCGATAATAAAACAAATTCCAAATCTCAAATTTGGGTTTCCAGATGCCCATATTTGGGTAGGAACGTTCAATATTCAAAGTTTGATGGCTCTAGGTACCGTTGTTTTATCACAATGCGAGACACATACGTACATTTATGCAGATTTTTTATTACTAAACTTCTTTAAATACACTCATGTCCAAAATTATTTTTACATACCCAAAAATGATGATATTCAATGAAATATCGAATCAATGTGATCCGTATTTGCAGTGAATGTGTGAAAACCAAGCCTAATTAGCATTATCCAATCAAAAGTAATCAAACGGTTTGTGATATGCAAATCTAGGCGTTACGTCATCCAAGGGTGAATCCAGCGCTTTGCGCAAACTAAACATTTGAGTGAATTTCTGCAACATAGCGTTTGATTTCAGTGTGTAGGGACTCAAAGTGGTTTGTTATGGCTTCGAAGTATCATTTGGAAGAATCTGTAAAGTGGCGAATTATCGGCCGTTTAGAAGCAGAGCAGTCAATCATGGAAACAGCCACATGTCTGAATATTTCAAGACAGACAGTCTCTAAGCTATGGAAACAGTTTCAAAATGATGGAAGTGTTGTAAGGAGGCCTGGACAAGGTCGGAAACGAATGACAACTGCTTCTGAAGATCGGTATCTGGCATTAACTGCCCGTCGTAACAGAAAGGCTACTGCTCGCCAGTTAAGTTCAGAGCTTGCAGCCGCCACTGGAACTGTTGCATCACGGCAAACAATATACAGAAGGCTTAATGAAAAAGGCCTTTATGCCAGAAAGCCAAGGGTATGTGTTTTACTGTCTTCACAGAAAAAGAGGGATCGCTTTAATTGGTGTAAAGAACATCAAAACTGGACTGAACATCAATGGTCCCATGTTCTCTTTACTGATGAGTCGCGGTTTAGTTTAACTGGTGATTCTAAACGTGTTTACATCTGGAGGGAGTCAGGAACACGAAATGATCCCTCGAACATTGTGGAACGTGACCGTTTCGGTAGTGGAGGTGTGATGGTATGGGGTGGAATAATGATCGATGGACGTACGCCCCTACACGTGTTCAGCAGCGGATCTGTGACAGGCCAGATATATCGGGATGAGGTCTTAGATCCTTATGTAAGACTTTTCAGGGGTGCATATGGACCTGACTTTTTATTTATGGATGATAATGCCCGTCCACATCGAGCAAACCTCGTTGATGAATTCCTTGAAAGTGAAGACATTAAGCGAATACCTTGGCCACCAAACTCTCCTGACCTTAACCCGATAGAGAACTTATGGGACTACCTTGGAAGAGCAATTGCACGTATACATCCTCCTCCTAGAGATGTAAATGCTCTGAAGACGGCATTGCTGGAAGAGTGGAGATTAATTCCCCAAACTGTGGTTAACAACGTTATTTCCAGCCTTAAAACACGTTGTGATATGTGTGTACAAGTCAGGGGAGATCATATTCCATATTAAATTCGTAAGACTTAATTATTTTTCTGAATCATTCCTTTTTTTCTTAACTCTCTTTGTCACACTTTATTACCATTTTTATTGTTTCATGCTACAATTTTATATCACATGAGGTGATCTTCAATTTTTTCTTTTGCATTTATGTGTCCTCATGTTATGTATGATTCCACGAAAATTCATTAAATTATAAGTCATAGTCTCTGAGAAATCCGTGAATTTATGCATGTAAACATAATTTTGGACATGAGTGTAGAATACAGGGCGATAATATTTGGTGCCAACGATTTGCAAAGTGAAACAACGGTTTTAGTGAATCAACGCAAAATTCCAAAACGAAATTAATAGTCCTTCTGGGCAAATTGCCCCTTTGGACTAAAAAAAATCTGAAAGCTTTCAGATTTTACATTACGCCCAAAGGGGCGTTTTTTTTTAACGTTTTGTGTGTTACCTTTATTTATTAATTATCATGTTCTTCGACTTAAACGGTAAAATTCAGTTCAACAGCAATATCGCAAAATGATTTTAAAATGATCATATCCTTAGAATTCCCGATACACAGTGGCGCGCGCTGGAGATAAAAATCTTTTTCCCGTACAGTGTTCCCATTGCTCGTTTTGAAATCGCTGAGTTTGTAAATCAAAAATCCGTTAAAGTTTTACAAAATATGAGATAGATAATAAAACAAATTCCAAATTTGGGCTTCCAGATGCCCATATTTGGAAGGAGACGTACGTTATTCAGTATTTGATAACTTTAGGTACCGTTGTTTTATCACAATGCGAGAAACATATATACATTTATGCAGATTCTTCATTATATAATTTCTTTAATACATGGCTCTAATATTTGTTGGCAGCAATTGAAAAGTGATTCACCGTTTATAGTGAATCAACGCAAAATTCCAAAACGAAATTAATAACCCTTCTGGGCAAATTGCAGCTTTGAACTCAAAAAAAAAAAAAAAAAAAAAAAAAAAAAAGAAAATTTTTAGATTTTAAATTACGTCCAAAGAGGCGTTGTTTTAACACTTCGTGCGTTACTTTTATTTATTAAGTATCCTGTTCTTCGTACTTAAACCATAAAATTCAATTCAACAGGAATATTACAAAATAATTTAAAAAGAGCAAATCTTTTAGAATTTCCGATAGACAGTCTCGGGCGCTGAAGATAATTTTTTTTTCCCATACGGTGTTGCCATTGCTCACTTTGAAATCGTTCAGTTTGTTAATCAAAAATTGGTTAAAGTTTTACAAAATAAGAAATAGATAATAAAATAAATTCCAGATTACAAATTCGGGATTTCAGATGCCCATATTCGAGTAGAGAACTACGTTATTCAAAATTTGATGTGTCTGGATACCATTGTTTCTTTACAGTGCGCAAACATATATTCATTCTTGCAGACTCTTCATTGTTTAGTTTCTTTAAACATAATGCAGGCTCTAATATTTGATGGCAACGATTTGAAAAGTGAAACGCCGTTTATAGTGAATCAACGTAAAGTGCTAAAATGAAATTAATAGCCCTTCGGACCAAATTGCCTCTTTGGGCTAATAAAAATAAAATTGCTGATTTTTCTGAAAAATACGGATAGTACAATTAAAGGGAATAAATAATTAATTGATAAATATTTCATATTTTTCTTGTCTTACTAAGAATTTTGTATTTTGCCAACAATTTTGTTCGTATTTTATTTTCAAGTAATACAGTAACCCTGTTAATAACTATAAAAAAGGAATCCTGTGTCTGGCTTCATTTGGCGCAGTTGTAAGTTACATAAGTTTGCCCACATTAAATTCATCCGCTGACCGGAAGATTAAAAAAAAAAATAAATAAATGTCAACGGTCACAACAGCTTCTTAGGTCATGCCTTACAAGATGATCTATTTAGATCAGCGATTCCCTGCCATTTTCTTATATCGACTCCTGTTAAAAAAAACGATTTTCATCATCGACAAAGTGTATAACATTAATAACTATGCATTAAATAACTTATATAATCACACTAAGAGTATGAACGAATATTTTGAAAAAAAAAAGACTTATTATACTTATGTTTTATTATTATCCTTTTTAATTTTTCAAATATAAACAAGTGTTTTTTTGAATATTTGGCATAAAATTGCCTAACTTAATTCTTAAATTACATCTTTCAGAAACATTCAGTCTATTTCTTGCTTTCATTATTTTATTAATTTGACTAAAGCTTGCTTCCATTGGGTAAAAAGAAGTAAAAATCAATAATGTTGGTCCGTTAATAACTTTAATTTCGGAGATATTTCTCTCGGATGACGTTTAAATTCCAAAACTTAGTATACCTATGTGTTTCGAATAAGGCTTTATTTATTTGTCAGATTCAAATCTTTATATCAATAAACAATTAATTAACAATTCTATTAATACATTTCTGCAATCAATGGAATCTTGAATACACCAATTAATTGCCAGTGCACATTCGTCTGTCGACCTTCATTTGTTCCCTTAACTATAATAGACTCCATTTAAAACTTAAAATTTCATCGACCCTCAGTTGTTCCCTTGATCATAATACACCTACTTTAAAATTTCATCTCTCTAGAGCAGGGGTCGCCAAACATTTTTGATCATCGCCCCCTATATAATTTTTCGAAATCTCCATAGACCCCCACAAAGGTAATTTTCAGGTAATTAAAATAAAACTATATATTAGTCTAAATATTTAATAAATCAGAAACAGTAAGTAAAGTAGCTACAGATTTTTTACTTCTTAATGAGATGAGTGTGCCTGGTGTTTCTTTGGCAAGGTTCGCTATATTGGATTCGAAATTAGTCAATTTTAACCGTAAATCCCCTCGAAGCTCCACATTTAATTTATTTCTGTTTTTAGTTAAAATTGAATTAACGTGACTGAAACCGGCTTCAACCATATACGAACTTGGAAACGCCAGCATAAATGGCTGCACCATTTCGTAAAGTTTCACATATTTTTGCTTTATATTTATATTAGTCCAA
>KK117232.1:552703-613622 GCA_000611955.2 Stegodyphus mimosarum
AGTTTGTATATTTTCCAAGTCTTCTTTTATTTTTAATTGTTGCAGATTTGAAAAATACTTATAATCCTTACGTAGCAATGAAGATCTAAATAAATCTAATTAGATATGTGTGATTTGCGTATTAAGAACTGTTTTTCCTTCGAGTCACAATAGACCCCCATTCGACCCCTTGAGTCAGATAGACCCCTACTGTTGTTAAATAGAGCCCTAGGGGTCTATATAGACCACTTTGGCGACCCCTGCTCTAGAGGGTTCATACCGACGCCGTTGGGAACTCTTGATTTAGAGTATGCTTTTGCTAAGCATTTTTATTCTAATTCTGTTTTTTTTTTTTTTTTTCCTCCTGCTATTTAGTGCCGAGCTTATCGGTCTGAAGCTTAGAATTTGTTGGCTTTGTGTAGTTAAATAAAGTGAAAATCTCATTTAATTCAGAAAGTGATGAATGGGTCAGATGAATATTTATAATGAAATTAGCTTTCTCGTAGCGTCGTTTTTGTATTTCAACGAGAATTTCTCTTCACGAATCTCAGAAAGTTCAGCAATTGTCTTAGCGTCTACTCTCTTTGCCTACCTTTTTCCTTATCTCAGAAATCTCTTCGTTTTTGTATCTCCTCTCATATTGCTATTTATTTTTGTATTTTTGTTCTTTAGAAAAAATCCGAAAAAAGTAAGTTAATATAAAAAAAAAGTTAAGTAATTGGAAAAACACTAGGCTTTTCCAGTTACAGATTTCGTTCTTGCTAAGAGCGAAAAATTTCGTTCTCAGTAAAATATAGCGTCCATTCATGATCAAGAGGATAAAATCGCTGAACCCTGGTAATTTATCCTGATTCTCATCCAAAAGAATGGTCTGACTACATCGGTGTTTTCCATGGTTATCTCAATGTGTAATGTGAATACTAGCTAATTTTGTTCTCGACGTTCTCTCCACGTAGGGGCATGTCATTTAAAATTAGCTGCTATACCTACAGATAAACCAAGAGAAGTTATGAAAACATGGAGACCAAAGATTTGTTCAACATTTTCAGAAAAATTTGCCTCTGAAAAAATCTTAAAATACCCTTTAAATTCGCGGAAGTAACAGCGAAAATTTGAGCTGCGGTAAAGTTACTGCCCTATTGATACAATATCGCTACTACCTAAGGGTTCGTAATGAATTCAGTCCACACAGAACCGATAAAATTTATTTTCAAAAAAGACTTTACAGACCTGGAAGTTTTGACACAAACTACTCACACAGCTGTTCTCAATATGACAGACCACAATCGGTAACCACTAAGAACTTTAAACACAAGGCAATGCAGGGCAAAAACTCGCATGGTGATCACTCAATACTCTGAGCCAAACTAAACTGATGCTTTTTTCTGTTCTATATGTATATATTTTCTCTCGTCCACCATAAAAATTTCTAGTAGCTTCGATTTATTCACACAATTACAGTTACACAGGGATCAAACAAAATGTCACACCGAATGGCCACCAAATTTGGCGAGTTTTGGGAGATTTCCTGACAAAATTTGGAGACAAAAATTAGTCGCCGAAACAATCACCATCTTGGCGCTATCTCTCAATTTCACGAGATATCCATTTACCTCAATATGAAATGGATTTATCCCTGTACCTACTTTTCCGGCAATGCTTCGCATTTTGAGCTTATACAAGAGATATTACAATTTTCATATAGTTTTACATGTATACAGAATTCGTAAAATATTATAATAATTTTTGTGTAAGGGTTCTACTGAGACATGAATATTATTTCAAGGGTTCTCGGAAGAAAAAAAAGATTGGAAAACGCTGCTTTAAAGCATCAAATAATTAGCTGTTTGCATATTTAAACACGTTGTAAATTCCTCTACTTTCTAAGATTGCCTTCGGTGCGGTGTAATGGGGTAAACAGACCTGTATTTTGTGCATATAAAATGTCTCAAATAACCCTCCTCGGAATAAGCCTTCCTAATACCTCCTCTGAATGTCCATCCCTTGGCATTTACGGCATCAGTACTTTTCTCCGTGAACTCAGATGGTAGTTCATATTTCACTAATTATAGTACTCGGTTCAGACCGAAAGCGAAGAATTATAAATTAAGCAATATTAAAGTTTGTGTGGGTTCTAACCTTGTGGTTTATAGACAACCTTGAATACTAAATGGTCTTGAATCGATTCCGGTCTAAAGCAGCTGATGAAAAATTTCAGAGCAGAAGACGAAATTACGTGACCTCGAGGATGAGACAATATATTTTAGTAATGATGATAATAATATGGTTAATGCATTGAATATAAACACTTAAATAAAATACAATTAAGAAAACGTTTTTATACTATAAGCTTTTATTTAAGATGGATACGATAATTAATGCACTAAGAGGAGAAAAATAATTTATCATATATTTTAACGGGAATGATAGATTAAACAATTATATTTGCAGAATCCATCAACAATTTTATATTGCGAATAATAAAAGGCCATGATAATTTCTTTAAAACTAAAAACAAAAGTCTGATGTGTACACCACATGACTTTCTTGTACGGAATATTAAATTTACGCATTTTTTCTTGCATTTCATTTAAACTTACTGGGTCGAATTAAATCGATAGCGCATAAACCACAATAGAATAAATGCACTCTTTAAAATTCACTATATTTGTTTACCATAGCGACACTCTGGAGCTAGGTTTACTTAACAGCGTTACGTCTCATTCATTTTATAACTCAGAATGCACAAAAACTATATCACTTGAAGAATTATCTAATGGTTGCCACATGTGCTATTCAAACACTATAATAAATATAAAAAGATGTATAAAAGAAATTAAACAAACAAAAAAAAAGAAAGAAACAGTTTTTCACAGATGATTCAGTATTTCTCAATCAATTAATTCAGTTCTCACTTTGCGACAAGGCCAAAAATACATAAAAACTCAAAATATTAAAAATTACGAAGTAAATCTTAAACACTTATTTCCTCGAATAAGTTCCAGAATGGGTTAAGCATGATTTAATTAGCAATTATAAAAGAAGGCGTTATCTTTGTTGTTGCGAAGCTTAGTTTCGCTAGATTGGCAACAAATCCACTGTTCTGCTAAATTTCAAATGTAAACAAATATGTCTGCTATAGTTATTAGTATATTGGTGCCGCCGGTTGCAACCAAAATAGGAGGTGCACATCTACATGTTATACCAATCCTATATATAAAATTTCAATGTTCTGAGGCTACTCGTTTTTGATTATGCGAGATGTTATATATATACAAATGCCACAAAAATTCTCTTCAGAATCCATTTTAAATCGGTTTTATAATTTTTGGGGGCGAAAAAGAGTCCTTTATTGTGTCCTCAGGTACAGATGTGACGCAAAAACATCGTTAAATTGCATTCGATAGTGGTCAAAATGGATATTTTCGTTGAAATATGATTCTCGAAATGTTTCGCGATTAGAATACTTCCTTTTTACTTCGTACAAAGAAGTAAAAAATGGCTTATACATTTCACAATGCAATTAAATTAGCAGAAAATTAAAAAAGATAATAGCTTATACATTTGACAATAAAATTAAACTAATAGATTATGTTATTTAGGAGTAGTCATTATTAAGCCGTTTCGCTATTTAGGGGTTCATTATTCAGCAGTATTAGTATCTTGTGCTGAAGGCAACACAGATAAACTAGCGCAATAAGCACGCTGTTCTTGAAGAATTTTTACATTTTTAAGTTGTTGCAGCAATAAAAGTAGCACTGACAGTAGTCTAGATAACGACAGAAGCGGAGAGCTAATCCAAAAGATCTAAGATGAAAACTTAATTCAGTATGATCTAGCTTAATCAATATGATTCGTATTTAATCCCCATTGGTTAATAAAATTGTATCGGCTCCCAAAATTGAAATCATTATTAACTGAAACATTATGAAATTACTTAAGTCATGAGCGTTATGTAAGAATCATGTGACATGCATTATTTTGAAATTACTAAATTTATCGAGATTTATTATTATAAAGAGTTACTATTTTTAGGACAGAAAGGGAATATACCCAAATTGAAATAGAAAGGTTAATGAACTGCTGCAAATGGATTATTGAAGGATCGACAGGTTAAGTACAGTACTTACTTATACAGCACTGAAAAAATTAAAAGTATTTACCAAAAAATAAATATCAGTCTCACCATGATTATAGCAGAGCCTAGTCAAGTTCTAAGCACGTGTATTCTAATTAATAATTCTGTTTCTGAGAGCACTTTCATAGACTATCCTATATCATTCTCTCAGGCTGCCCCGATACCATCCCCAGACTTTCGAATTTAGCTAATAAGAATGTGTTTTTTCTATTTTTAGCACCGCAGGTGCTATTAATCTCGAAACTTACTTTTTTTTTTTCCTTATTACTTTTGTGTTCGAATGTCTTCAAATTGTTGACACTAAATATTATCGTGGTTCGTAACTTAAAAAAAAGATAAGTAAAAGAGAATCTGAATGTATGTATGCAAGTTCCTTTAGCGGGCACCTCGAAGTACGAACTTTGAATTTCGAATTTGTTTTTGATTTATTTCATATTTTGTACAGATTTAAAGAATTTTTATTTAATAAACTCGGCGATTTGAACGTGACAAGTGGCAACACCGTTGGAAATAAAATGTTTTTACCTCCCGTAAGCAAGACTATTGCTATTTAACAAAATGTAAGATATTTATTTTTAAACTTTAATTCACAAATTCAGTTATTTGAAAGCAATGTGTTGCCATTGCCTCAAACAGAATATTTATTATCTCCACGTATCAGCGTGTTGTAATTCAGTAAAGTGAAGGATATATTTAAGTTTCAAATTTAATCTTTCTGCAACTGAATAGTGAGCCAAGTGGTAGGAAAGCAATAACGCAGTTCTTAAAAATATTTTTTCTACTTTTTAATCTGATTGACTTGAATGCATTCAAATATAGCAATATAAAATATTTTTACGAAATGACACGAGCTGGAGTCATTAAAACCATTATATACTTCTTTTTTATGATAACTCTTTTAGGTCGCTCAAGAGATTAGTTTTCAAAGAAATAATATAGTAAATATAAAAAAAGTGTATGGTAACCCTAATACTCAATCGGGAATTCCAAAGATATGATTTTTTAAAATATTTTGTGATTTTGCTCTTGAATTTTATTTAGGGTAAGGGCGAAGAAAGCAATGTTTAATAATAAAACTAAAAAGACAAAAAAAAAAATCTGGAAGCTTTTAAATTTTCCATTACCCCCAAAGGGGCGTTTCTTCAACGTTTTGTGTGTTACTTTTATTTATTAAATATCCTATTCGTCGCACTTAAACCATAAAATTCAATTCAACAGCAATATCGCAAAATAATGAGTCTATCTTTAGAATTTCGGATATACAGTTCCGCGCGCTTTAGATAAAAAGGTTTTTTTTTTTTTTCCGAAGAGTGTTGCCATTGCTCGCTTTTAAATCGTTGAGTTTGTTGATCAAAAAATTGTTAAATTCTTACAAAATATGAAAAAGACAATAAATCAAATTCCAAATTTGGGCTTTCAGATACCCATATTCGAGTGGAAACGTACGTTATTCAAAATTGGATGGCTCTAGGTAACGTGTTTTATCACAATGCGAGAAATATATATTCATTTATGCAGATTCTTCATTATTTAATTTCTTCAAATATAACACAGGCCTCTAATATTTGGTGGCAACAGTTTGAAAAATGAATCGACGCAAAATACCAAAACGAAATTAAGTCTTTCTAGGCTAACGTCCGTTGGATGAAAAAACATTGTGTTAGTAAGAATGGATTCAAGAACAAATTGGTAACCTGCAATACTCAGCGACAGCATTTAAAAAAAAAAAAAAAAAAACTTAACAAATCCTTTGGCGACGATAAAATCTTAATTCTTTCAGATTTCCTTTCTTTATAATGCAAGTAAATTACGTGTCTCAAAGAATCCAAATAAACTGCAGTTAAACCGCATCTGCATCCACGTTGGCAACACAAGCACTCTGTTTCTCAAAAGCTCTTATGACATGAATAACTTGTCAAAGAGTTTCACGTGAAACGCAGATGTTTGTCAGTTGAAGTAGCAAAATGCCTGATCAAATAATCAATCCAATTTTTAGAATAGCAAAATTCGTCTTATAAGAAACGTCTTGCTTATACCCTTCAAGTAAACTTTCTTCTCATAGTAATCACAGTTTTTTATGAATTAGTTATATTTATCTGGTGCTTTACATACTGGCTTCTTTTTTAAACCTTCGAAGCAAATAACAAAACAACAAATGTTTCCCCCCCCCACTTAATCTTGTTCGGTTTTATTTACACAATAACATTCATTAGAACTCGTGCTTAAACCAAAAAAACCTCTCCAGAATATTTTTTAACACTCAGAAAATCCGGAACTCAAACACTACGAAATAATACACCGTATCAATACATAGAGTTATCTAACACTTACTACAAATTATTAAGTTATCTAACTATTGTTAATCTTTTTGACTAGTGTCCTGCGATTTTCGAGGGCGTCGCATCGGTTTTAACTGTTTTATTTACTTAAGCATCTCTCTCTTTTTTTTTCCCCTGTTAGCGGAATAGTTAATTCTTATACGCACTTTTAAACTCCATTTTAACAAACATGCGGCAAAAAAGGCTTTTTAATTTTTAACCAAATTCACAAGAATGAATTTCTAGTTGAATTTAGTTTATTGATTTTAATTTGCTATTTGTCATTATTTTCATTTGCTGACTTTTCATTATTTCTCTTATTTTTGTCCTCATCTTTTTAATATAATTCACTAACGTAAGATTAGCATTAATAGTAAAAATACTTTTAATTACTTATCATACTAGCCTACGTTTCACCAACTGACATACAATGCGTTACATTTGTTTTCACACTTCTATTTTCGAAATTTATTTCCATAGCTCTCATACTAAATATTAAACATGTAGAGACATTAGGTTATTTAGAAGTATGAGGCATGAAAAATGAGCAACTCGAACCTCGCACCTCTCGAATACGCGCCGAGTGTGCTGGGCACGATAAGAAAACGGAAGAAATATCTTATAAACACAGAGTCCAAAATTTTTTCTGCTGAATTATTTTTCTCTGTTTTAAGCCTTGCTTGCTGCAAAATAAATATCATTAAAATATTTTTTGTAAAAAAATTATTTATTCAAAACCTGTTAATCAGTAACTCACATAGTATTTCGGACATTCGAAAGTTCTGTTGAAATGTTTCGGTAGACACTATTTCTTCTAATAACTTTTTATTTCAAATGAAAGAAAAATCACACACATTATTTATTGTCTGCATTAATTACTTGTTTAGGAAAATAACGATCTCCTATCACAAGAGACATGTCAAGACGCTAAAAATTAACGATAAGTCCAGTAAGAAAATTAACAATCTATCCTTTTAAAGAAGGTAAACGTATTCGAAGTATTCAGAAACATCCTTGATGTAAAGTGTTCAGCTATCTTTATTGTTACAAAACAACGGAAACTGCATGGATTTCTTGAAGATGCACTGAAGTCCGGATCACATTCCAAGCTTACACGATGGAATCGGATATATATCCTACGAAAAATCAAACGAAAACTAAAAAATTATTGCTATAAAACTTGCAGATGATTAAAAAAAAACGATTTGTAATAACAGTTAGTTAAGCCTTAATTAACAGATATTTAGTAACTCATATTCGAAAATAAAACTGAAAAACAAAAGCGTCCGAAAACAAATGTGAATCACTGTATATGAAATGATGTAAATGTTGATGGCGTATAGATGTGCAAACAACAGCGTTGTTGTTAGTTATGTTAGTTATCGTACCGATTTTATGTTTATTCTTGAGAAGTATATTTTTAATATGAACTGTACATCGCAATAATAGACACATTCTGCGTGCCCCTCTTGATCACGCTTCGTCTATTCTACATTTTGTAACTATCGTATTGATGAGAGATAAGTAGCGACAAGTTAAAACGAACATCAGCAAGAGCATGAATGCATCATGTTCAAGATGAAAGCTTTGGTCAGAAGTGATTTTAAGATACGGTTCTCAGTTTTTCTATTGGCTCTCTTCAACACCTACATCATTACAGTTATTAATAGAAGTAGCAATACTAAATTGAAGTAGCAATACTATATTTCATTTTACTAGTAGTTAGAATATGAACGATATTTCGTTATTGATGATGAACCGAAGAAAATAAATCGGCATTAGTTTGATCCTGTTAGAGACTTTGAAACAGTTATTTAAAGTTGAAGATAAATGCTGATGGCATAAAAAAGTAGTTGCAGTCATGGCTCATTTTCTATTCCTTTTTACTTTCGTTAGCAAAAATGTTTTGGCCAACAGAGATAAAATGGCGAAATGAGCGACTGATCTTAAAGTATGTCACCGGTACCGTGTTAAATTTTCAAATATGTTTCAATCAGAGATGTTAGCAAATTGGCGGAACAGAAGCGAGAACTAGAATGGGTCATATTTCAGGACGAAAGCTTGGGTCAGAAGTGATTGCGTTTTGGTTCCCAAGTTTCTTATTGGTTACTAATAAATAGTTTTAGTTTCAATTAAAATCTTATTTCCTGGTGCGCTTATGTTAGTGCCTACATCACTAGCGTTATGTATCATACAGCATGGATTAATTTTGAAATGACGCAGTTTAAAGAGATTTATTAAAAGCAATTAAAATTTTAGAGCAGAAAGGGAGAGTAGCCAGATTAAAATGGAGAGTTAAGGTACTATCGGCAAATTTAGAATTTTTCCTCACATTTTTTTTTTTTAATCTTACGTACACACACACACACATATATGTACATGTGTGCGTGTGTATTTTTTCTTATATAAAACTAAACAAATCAACAACCTTGCACCATCTTTTTTACATAATTCTACAAGAAATGAAAAAGCCCCGAGTATTAACTGTTAAGAAATCGAACATAACATGAACTAATATAAGCACACATGGTATTTTCAGTTCCACGAACGATTCAAAATACATAAAACTCGAATCGCTTTAAATGACCTTGACTAAATTTGAATGAATCTTCCTGGTTTCTGCATGTACTTTTACTGAAAGCTGCACAAACAGAAGAAATAATGAGATTATAGAATTATCAATACTTTATACGGAATATTTCTTTGTTATCCAACAGATAGCCGAAAGAAATTTTACATTTTGCATTTTAAAATTATAAAAAATTTACACACTTTTCAGAAATCAGTAAGAATTTGTTTGTAGTTTTGGTTTTTCTTAACATTATGACAGAGAACATTTTTCAAGCTTTTAATTGTAACCTGAATTTATACCAAACTAAACAACAATATTAATCTCCTTTTTTCAAATTCTAGAATGGTCTCCGAAAGTTAAGAAAAAAAAATCATCTCGAAAGACAATCCACCAGTCCGTGTAGGCGTGTGTGCGAATAAGATAAAAAAAAAGTAAGTAAGATACTAACTTTAATTTGAACAGTCACTTAACTTTTCTTTTTAATTTGGTTATTTCCTTCTTTCCACTCTAAAAACAGCAACTGCTTGTAATAAATCACTCTAAGGCATGTCATTTCAGCAAGCAAGGCTGCTAAACATGTGCGAGCAGTGCAGCTGCAACGGGCAGTAGAAACTAGGGGCGGAAAAATTTTTAGAATTCAGGAAGGAACAAAGCGGCTGAATTTTGGAGTCGTGAAATTTTCACAGTGCAGCAAAATGTCTATCACCGGACTTGTACTTCAGTTAATAATTATTTAAATTTTGCGAACTGAAACTCAAACAAACCAATCACATGAAAGACAAAACCATAACAGAATCGGTCTTAATCAAACCTTAATTTAAAATGTACACATTCCTTCTCTAGCTTACAATTATACTGTCTGCTCTTGCTCCTCTCTTCAAATGTTATAAAAAATGTAAAAATACCAGTATACTATTCAAGAAAAGGCGCCACTTTTGTGTAAAGTTATCTGTGGCTACATTAATAATGTGACAATCAACAATAAAAGAATTGCTCAACTGGCAATGATTGCTAGCATATTTGTCTTCAATATCTAAATTATTTCACTACTGTGCAAAACTTAAGCACCAAATTCATTTTTCAACATACAACCAGGAAATTGTTGAAAAGGGCTTTTTGCAATCAGTTTAATGAAAGCCAACTCAGTAGAATGCATAAGTAAATACCAGCAAATGACGTCAGAGGATACGTCAGGACACTCAAAGCGGGAGGAGTCAGAGAAGTCACCATGCAGTGCAAGGCAACTTAAAAAGAAAACAGGAAGGTGCATTACCAGACATTCTTCTGTGAGTAAAAATGAGTTTGTACGTGCAATATGACTATAAGAAAGCATCAGGACGCCTTTACATGTCGAAAATTATTCGCAAGCTTGAGAAGGAGCGTAATTTGACATCTGCCGCCCATGTGTTTGGAACTGATTAAAGTGTTTCCCACACAAACTTCGAAAGCCTTCCAAATAACAGGTATAGATGTAACAACCGTTGGCAGTAGTTGGCCAAGGAAAAAAATGGCGACTGACGACTGATATATCGACCTGTAAGTGACAACAGGCAACACTGCTCAGCAACCGAATGACAGGTGTCCTGATTTACTGTGGCCAGACGACTTCATAAAGGTGGCATATTCACCCGATGTTCTGAACTCTGCATAGTATTGACAGCAGCCCATCGACGGCACCTTTTACAGTAGCACAGAGAACACAGACTGGACACCTCATCAATGGAGTCATGTCCTCTTTACGGATGAGAATTGTTTTAGTCTGACAAAGGGTTCTCAGCTCCAGCTGATATGGAGAGGTAAAGACATGCTTTCATCTCATTAACATTAGGGAATGCGACCGCTGGGATAGTCCTGACATGCCTGTATGGGAGAGGCATTTTGATAAACGAAGCTCCACATTTTTGACAGAGGTTAACTTACAGGAGATCGTTACTGTGGTGAAATTATTCTCTCCTATTCCTGGAAAAGTGCATCTTTTCCAGGAAATCGTTAGTCCCGACCTTGTTTTTATGAATGACAATGCATGACTACACAGAACTCATGCTGTCTCCTGGAAAGTGAAGCAAGACTGGGAAACGTTCGAGTACGCATTGCTCAAGCTGTTCGCCTCAAACAGACAAGCAACGGGAAGCAAGACTGAAAATCATTCAAGTACGCACTGCTCATGCCCCTTCGTCTGAAACAGAAGAGCAACAGGAAGAAAGACTGGAAAACGCTCAAGTACGTACTACTATAGACCATTCGTCTGACACATGCGAGTAACGGGAAGCAAGACTGGAAAATGTTGCAGCATGCACTGCTCGATCTAGATGAAAACTGCATGCTGATTTAAATCTTATGCATTCCATCACAATGCTAATTATGATTAATCTTCATTCAAGCATGGTCATTGGAAAGATGGATAAATTACGCATGTATTGCAGAGCTCTAAAATTAAGAATGAAGCACCAGGAATGTGCTGCGCATGTGGAAAAGTGAAATTGCCAGAATTAAATTCACCACCCAAACCATTATCAACCTTGCATCAGGTGACACAAACCAATCGAAACATGCAAAATACACAAAAAGAAAAAAATTCTTCTTAAATAGCACTGCAATACATGCTAGGTAAGAGCTACTATATAATACATAATATATATATATAATGAATGTATATACATAATATATATAATGAATGTATATACATAATATAGCCTTATAAAATAAGTCTTTAATTTAAAAACCTTTCACTACTTTTTTTCAAATTAGCATTAATATTTCTCCTTTATGAAAAATAATGCAATATATGATATATTTCAATGCCCCATTTGCCACCTGAATAAAATACAACGATGAAGAATAATAAAGAAGTTGTATTAAAATTATTCTGTTTGAATTAAATTTGATTTATATATAGCACAGTTTTCTAAGCCATACAGAATAATACAGTGACACATGTCAAGAATAAAATTAATACACAACTGTACACGTATAAACTGAATTTTTTATTAATTCAAACTCTATAATTTGTATACATACTGCCATTACGTTTAGGAGTAGAAAAAGAGCAAAATATTCATTCATTTTCTCAATATAATTTAAATAGAACTAATTAAAATACTAATAACTTAATATATTTTTAACTACATATTAAAAGTTATATTAAGATTATATAAGATCGAAGGATATTACAGATGCAGAAAAAAGAAGACACATATTTTTTATAACTATTTTTAAATCCCACTTTAGAATGAGGTTTACTAAACAAAATTATATAACATTATTGTATTTCCAAATTAACTAATTTATGTATTTAATTAAACTAACACTATACTAAGAAAATATAAAATCTGAATTAAAGGTTTAAAAAGAAAGCAAAAACTGTGATAAAACAAAATTAAAAATGAAAGATGTTACAATAGTGTGTATTACTCGTTAAAAATCTTCTCATTACATAAATATAAAAATATAGCCTAAATTATATCTGTGCGTGTTTGTTATTACATTCATTTAAAAAAATTACTTAAACACTAGTTCCTTTTTCAAAAAGGAAAAATAACTGCCTTAAAAAATATTTTAAAAACAAGAAAACCTTCCACAGAAAGTACTTGAAGACAAATCATGACAGTCTGTTACTTTCAGCGATATACAAAATTTTTACATCTTCAATTTATAAAACATTAACTGTTATGCAGATTTAAGTAATAAAACCACTAATTCACTTCCTTCTAAAAAAAAACCTACAGAATATAACACTCATTGCAGCATAGGACACAATAATTAAATATTCTAAATCCCTTTTTTCTTTAAGAATTTAGCACATTGTGTTTTATTTCAACAAACAGATTTAGGAAGTCTGTGAGAAAATGTTGCATCTAATTAAAATCCATAAAGTCTGATATAAATTTATTAAAGAAAATCGTTTAATCATAAAATTTAAAAAATTATTTCCCAAAACATTCTCTACTAGATTTAAATCTACTATTAAGCTGTGTAATTGAAAACTAAATAAAATAAAACTTTAAAAAAATTTCAAAGCTCACACTGAATGTATGGCGATAGCAAAACAAGACAGTACATTTTTAGCTTCTTTTTCATGTATTTTATACATACAAAATATTTTTCAACTTCCCCAAATTATTCTTAATAATACATTTTATTTCTAGTTCCATAAAAAAACATTACATTTTTGTGATTGCCTGAGCTACACCAGATGTCATCTATGCTACAAACACTTTAAATTTCTACAATAGGAATTTTAGACATTATGACAAATTATGTAAGTATTTTAAGCATATATTTACAAAATACTGATTCTAAATATCTTAGTATTATTAATACAGATGCTTAAAAATTGATCATCATAAAGTCCACTTGTTTTATTAAGTGAAACATTCGTACATAGGCATCATTATTCAGTAAGGACAAAGAAGGCAGATACTATATCAATTAATTTATATACGAAATGTTACTAGGGTCACAAAAATATTTATTAATATGCTACTCCATTAACACTTTTTTAATATCAAGGAATTACATAATCATTCTAAATTATATTCTTACAATTTCAATTGTCTTAATTAAAATAACTTTTAAAATCAAATTAAAATACTTTTTTAAAATTTGAAATTTTGTTAACTAAATATTTTTCTTTCCAGTCTCATTTCACTTCTAAAAAATAAAGAGTATGATAATTTCTTATAATTTACATACGTAAATGTCACTCTTGTTTATAACACGATTTTACTCTAAATTAATTTTACATGTTTTTCTGAGATTTTTCTCGTTACAAGAAGCAAAAGATTTTCGGTTTTCAGTTGCTCCTGTTGGACAGGAGGTGGACATAACTGTTCTTTAGTATGTTGCTTAAAGTCGCGCTTTCGAGACATGAGAAATGCAATTTGAATTTCGTCAATCGGCCGAGTAGAACGTGAGATATAGAACTGCTCTTTTTTTTTTCCCCCAGTGTACATGACACTCTTTTGACATTCAGCTTATATCACAAAAAAATACAACCTACATCAACATGCCAGGATGTCCACGAGAAGGTCTTTATCTTGGTGGATAGTCACCAATTTGCATAAACAAGCCAGCATTTATATTACAGGGTATTGCAGTGATGTAGTTTTGCCATTCCTCGATACACAAACAGATCAAAGCAATAGATAGAGAAATAAATAAAAACTCTATGTTTAATACTGAAGAAAACTTCAATTTCAACATTTCAAAATTATATTATTGTTTTGTTTGCAAAACCATCGATGACATTGTAGAGGCCTACTTCACTGATCAAACTGCTGCTACGTACACAGTATTACACGATTTCTCAACTGCAAAATAAGCATTTGTAGTTAAATATCACTTTAATAATTTTCTATTTAGAAAAACGCTTCTCACAACAGTAATACTTTCAGTAACTGTGGTGAAAGTTTACAATACAATAACAATATTTGAAACTTGGCTCTGAAGATTGCATTTACTTGTTCTGTTTCACTTATTAACATTGTTATGGAGACTGTTATACACAGGAACTAGAAAAATTTAAAAGCATTCTTCTCAATTTCTCAATGGCAATTCAGTATCTCATTATTCTTTACCTGCTTCAAAGATCCACATGTTTAACACATATAAAATGTTTTAGGCCAATGCTGCCCTAAAAAATGTGCCGCCCAAAGTGGATTGCCCCTACTGCCTCTCCCTAGCTATGCCACTACGGCATCATTAAGAAATCATTAGGTATTGACGGAGAAAAATTTCCTGCTTTTATGTTAAGAGTAATAAATTAGAACCAACAATTATGAATTTCCAATGAGCTAATGATAATGAATTTAGTAGCTTTACTGTTAGGTCACCCCCTTTTTTTTCTTTTCTTTACTTTTTGGGAGGGTGAAATTAAATATTTTTCTTCCAATGAGTTTGTTTTTGTTGCATGAATCCTACAATTACGCTTATTGTTTCATCATTTTTAAACCATCTATATCATGTGACGAAGTGGTGCTGAGGCTGTCAGCACCTCAGGAAATTTACCAAATTCCTGATAGTCCCATCCATCTATATTCACTCAGTTCCAGAAGGTCATTATAATGAGCCTATTTCTAACCTAAAGGCATATTGAAAGAGCATATACATTAAACCATAATAAAAGGTCAGTCGATACTTTTTACGGAATTTTGTGTCACGACAAGTTGTTACACTGAAGGTTGAATTAACCGAAATTGACTGCACTAGGAACTAATGCATAATATATAAATGTTATCTAGAGACAGAATATGTTTTTAGAATATATTTCTACACAAACAATGCATTTTCCTTTGAATTTTTTTTATGTCTATCTAATTATTTTATATTCCTTTAAAGAGTATCAAAATTATGAGTTTCTTGTGTGAATGAATGTTGGTCAAGAACACCATGTTTTTTTAAGTATGATATAAAAAATTATTAATTACATGTAGTATATTGAATATATTACATACATATTATTACGAAAATACAAAGATAACATCATAATCATCACATATCACTTTTGTTTTCCTGTTGGCTCAATGCTGGGGTGCAGTACATTGCTGTCGGGATAATGGAATGTACGCAACAGGACAGCTCGTGTACACTCCTTGATGCAAATGTCTGGCTGCAGTTTCTTGGGAGATTCACTTACCAGTAGCAGCAAGCAACTGATGTGCTAACTCAATAGCTCTGTTGTGCCAGTTCTTTTTGTTGATAGCACTATGTACCTATCTTCTGCAAGCGTTACACCACGAACATGACCTCTCCTGCAATGTTTGCTACTCATCCCATTTGCTTGAAATGATTTCCTTGAACAATAAGCCTTGAAACAATACTGTGGCTGACATCGAACACCCTAGCAACAACTGTTCTTTTTCGCCCTTCTTCAATATTGCCAATAATACGATGACACGTAAAATCATCTAAATGATACTGGGAAAACATACCAAAAATTAAAAGTTCATCAATTGATTCTTTCCCGTGCTTTTGAACAACAAAGGTCAATATGCATCAAATCCTTTATCTCTTTTATTAGCGCATCATATAACTAACAACTTTGGCGGTCCAAAATGTGCATACACACAAAACATCTTACTGCATACTGCAGTTATGTTGATTTTCCCATTTTCCTGCCTTCCATTTTGTGGTTGATGTCACTGATACTGTCATCCATCCTTAGCAATAACGCACCAGTGTAGATTCGACTCTCTAAAATAATTCACAGAAAATATTAATTTTTCTACAATATCATAGTTTATATTTTCAGCGAATGGCACAAATGTATTTTAACATTTCACCAGCCTGATATCAAATGATCTTGGTTAAATCTTCATTTATTTTGTTTGATACCTTCAGATCCATATACACTTTGCATTACGACATCATTACATAATTCTTGGACAACTGGCTCATTTTTAACAATTTCAATCCTTTCAGCTTTTTATTTATTTATTTATTAAGATTGTTGAAAGGCATTAACTGGTTGATCAACAAACAGGTTTTCCTTCTTCAAATAGAATTCTGCTACATGATATTTAGCACAATTTTTATAAAGCTTTCTGTAGCACCTATTGTTGAACATTTCCAAGCAACAATAGCTGTGAAAACTGTCTTTTTTACTGAACAAAATGCTAAAATCAAAGTTTAATGAAATTTGCATACATCAGTTCCCACACTTACAATTAATGTTTTGAATAAATCCTTGACCTATAGGTTAAATCAAGCCTGTTGTTGTTAGAGTGTAATTTTTTTGGAAGGTATGATATAATACAACAGTATTTTTCAATATGAGTTCAAAGGCCATAAGATGTGCTCCACAGTTATATAGTGTTCAACAGCAACACCTCTAAGATTATAGATGTCTAACATATGTCAGTTATTAGAAATCCATATGCAAAATTACAGGAAATGCAATGTTAACAATGGCAAATGAAGCTATGTTTGGCAATTTATTTGCAGAATGACAACACTTACCAAGCCATGTCAATGATTAATGCCTTGATAAGTAGCAGAACATGAACACAACATACGGAAAATGGAAAGACTATAGATGCTTCAAATATCAAAATGCTAAAATACATTAATCACTGGTTTTAGAATTTAAACAGATTTGCATTATAAATACATTCAAAATGCATATTGATAATTCAGTGCAAGTATTCTTTGAATGAAGCCTTTAATACCAAAAATTTGTAAATAAATAAAAAGCACTTAAAAAAATTTACAATAAAAAAAGATAACACAGAATGTTTTGAAAGACATAAATTATAAAAATTATATTATTTTTTTTTAAAATTAGAACAGTCGTGAAAGATATTTTTGTTTAATCACACAAATGATGCAGATCTTGCAGAAATTTTTACATTATCAGAAAATCTCTTCTTAATATCTCACTGGGAACATTTCACAGACAGAAAAAGAAAATTAGCATAAAAAAATGCAGCTATCAATCAAAATGAAGACAGCAAAAATTTTGGTGAATTTAAGTAAGAGAAATAAATATATCAAATCGCTTTATTAATATAGCAAGTCTTCAGCTTTCTTCTGTAGAAGAGTCAGATGAACATCTAGCCATTGTAACGTCAGTATCATTCACAGTCACATTACAATAAGCATCATTACTCGAACAGCTTTCTTCACCACTCAAAGTCAAATTATCTAATGAAATGGTATTCACTTCTGCAGCTACAGTTTCTGAGGGAAGTCGAATTCCAGCAATTCCTTTTTTTGGAATTGTAACAAGATCTCGCTTGATGTGACGTCTTCGGTATGGATCACATCGTCTGACTTGAATATTTTTTTGGAAATCGATAATATACAAAAATCCAGCTATAAGAACTTCACACCTGAATGAAAAAGAGAAGTGACATTGTTATCATGCTGAAACACTTTTGAATTACTCAACATGATAAACACTTTGACAGAAAATATTTTAATGACATAGTATTAAAATATGCATACTGCATGTAGAAAAACCTATGAAAATTAATAGCAAGGAGAAAACATCCAAAGTAAAACTTTCTAATAAGATAGCAGTATATTTCTGTGCTGCTGATGACCTTCATGAGAAAAGGACTTAGTGTATTTCTGTTTGCAAATAAATAGATGTTTAGACATACATACAACCAGTTCATTCAATATCTATAGTGTACAGTTTGATACTTTCTGGTTATTTGCAACTCCCAATGAGATGTTAGGAAAAAGTATTCAACAAGCAATGTAGATATGCCACCAAAATATTTATGCGGCAATCAATACTCCCACTAAAAAGTATTTACAAGGCACACGTCAGTTTTGCCCGGTGAGAAATACCAAGCTTGTGCAATCTGATTATTTTTAAGCAAAAACAGATCACTCTGCACACAGAGAGAATAAAAGCTAAAAACAGATAAAATTCTCAAAAAAAAGCCCAGTGTGATTGCCCTTGAATAGATTTCTTAGTGCACTACTATTTTGAAAATGGCTTTTGCATTATCTCAGTGAAAAAGTAATTGCCAACAAGTTTGCAATTTCTCAGGGAGGGGATGTGAATAATAAGTAAGTACCTACATTTTATTTAGTATTTACATATATAAATTTATATTTATTACTCTAATAATAAATAAATAATATAAATTTGTATTATTATTCTAATAAATATTATAAGTATAAAAATTTGTATTTATTATTCTAATAAATATTTAATAAAATTCTGTACGCAGTTTATCATGGTTCTTGAATGTTATTAATGACACTTTTTACATTTTTGTTTGGTACTTGAAACAAGAAGCACTCACTGTTATTACAACAAAAATGCACCTAAAATCCACTACTGCAGCAGTACTTTCCTCATACTATTCTTCCATTTTATAAGAGGAAATGACCCCATTTCTCGTTAAGGAAAAAAAGTGCCAGTTCCTATCTGTCCTCAGTGCCAATTCCTGTTTCTTGCCACTGTTATTATAATACAGTAGTACTCAGAAAGCGTTATTAAATAAAATGTGAAGAAAGCAAAGTCATGTAATTCATTCTATTTCAGAACATCAAATACTAACTTAAATTATCAGAACAGAGTATAGAATACCAAACAAAATTACAAATAATTTTATTGCATTCATTTACTCATGAAAAAGAAAGCATAGAATGTGGCCTGATTCCACATGCAATTTTGCCTGCTGTTAAGCTCTTCCAAACAGATGCAAACAAGATTATAAATATAATATTAAGCAAAAATAACCTAGAAGCTGGATTTCCTAGTTTCCTAAAACAAAGTTAAAAATAGCAGCAAAACTTCAAAGATTCACAGATTAATAAAGAATGATGGCAAAAATTAGCACCAAAACTTCAAAGATTCACAGATTAATAAAAAATGAAATAATATAATGAATATAAATTTCATATGTGTTTCAAAATATTCCTTGAAAAGACATAATGTTAGCAATTGTCAAAGAAAGATAAAACATTTCTCAATACCATAAAACATGGCATATAGGAGAGTGAAGATATGATAAAAGTATAATCCACCAGGAATCTTCAGACAATGACAATAATTATTTTTAACTGCTATTCAGAACTGAGTTCAAAAGATGGGTTCATAGATGGGAAAAACACTATCATTATTTAGTCCTGTACAAGGACTACAAATTGCTACAGGATACTGAACTGAACACTGGCCCAGGAAATGTTTTATATGATCAAATGGGCTATACTTTACGAAACTTTGATAGCATTCACAAGAAACTTATGACTTTTATATAACATATGGTTTATAAAGATAGTCAAGTGCAGCTTTCAAGCAGTCTTCTTTCCAAAACAAAAATTTGCTGCTTTAGAGCAAGGTTATCTTTACACGTGACCTCAGATGAAATCCTTCATTTATTTGAATAAGCATACCTTCACCATTTTTCCTAGTCTTTCATCTGAATAAAGAAATAATTTTTAAAACTACTAGGTCTTTATTAGAAGGTTTACAGGATTTCTTAAAAATTTCTACTTATTTAATGTAAATTTGTATATATGATAAAAAGAAAGGGTTTTTCATTTATTTATCTATTTATTTATTTATTCTTAAATTAACACACTGCTTTGATAATTTCCCAACAAACACCATAAGAAATGCATAGCATTATCTTTATAAATTAAAAACTCATCACCTCTACTCACAAAACATAAAACTTAAAAATTTACTATTATTCCTAAAAATTTTTACTCTATATCTAAATGGATCATAACTCGTACTCTAAATATTCCTGTTTTAGAAACATCCCAACAGTTTCCTGTACAGGAGAAAATTAGTCATCTCCCACTGTAATACATGATACTTACTTCAAACACATATACATCACCTCAGAATTGAAAATGCAGTTTTAATGTGCTGTGAGATTCTCAGATTAATACAGAATGATGGCATTTCATATGTCTTTCAAAATGTTCCTTAAATGATGATGGGATTAATTAAAAAGTCATGTGTTTCCAATTGTCAAAGAAAGATAAAGCATTTCTCAATGCTATAAAACATGGCATATAGGATGGTGATGATACAATACAGCATAGTCCATCAGGATCTTCAGACAATGACAATAATTATTTTTAATTGCTATACAGAACTGAGTTCAAAAGAGTACTCACACATGGAAACACTATCATTATTTAGTCCTGCACAAGGACTGCAAATTGCTACAAAGCTGGATTATATTGCTACTGGATACTGAACTGAACACTGGCCAGGAAACGTTTTATATGATCAAATAGGCTATACTTTCATTTATATTTGAGCAATATGAGGTGATGGCTGTGTTGTAAATTACATGAAGCCTTCCATAAACATTATGTTCTCTAACAGTTGTTCACTCTGAAGAATAAAATACAGGAATGTGTCATTTCTAAAATGCCATGTTATATGAAGCTGTGTTAATATAATATACAGATGCATGTAATAACTTAGAAAATATTGTCAGCACAGATGCTGCGATGATAATCTATAATGAAGAGCAAACTTAGCAGCTGAGACAGATTAAATATTCATTCTTATTTCACTTCCCATTTGCGGCCACTATTCACTTGGCACTTTCATCATGCCTATTTCAAAACATTTGCATTTTTGACAATTTTGTGGAAGAAGGGAAGCAGCAGTCTATCTAGGCCAAGGTGCAGAAAGCACTGTGCATAGTTATCCAATATGGAGGCTTAACAAGAGAAAAGTTTGAGTTTAAGGTCAAAATTAGTCCCATCATCATCATGTAAAAGCCATATGATTTTGATGATGGGATTAATCTAGAAATGGCGCAGTCCAGAAAAAGTTATTACTATTTTTGTAATAGATAGGGAAATACCAAACTTAAAATAAGGAATTAAAGGAATTAATATGATTACACATACACACACACATATATATATATGTGTGTGTGTGTTTGATCAACATATCATCAAGATGAATTTCAGCATTACATATATATATATATATATGTGTGTAATGCTGAAATTCATCTGACTGTTTCTCTGCATCTTCATTTATATATCTTTCTAGTTACATTATATGGCAACAAGAATAATCCAACAGTCCTCTATCAGATTTCCTTCAAAAAACAGACTATAGAATCATGTAGTCAATACCTGTCTGAATATTAATTTATGTACACTTGTTATAAATTCTCAATATACTCTCTATTAGAAATACAGTTTATATCCACAAGGTGGTGAAACTCACTACATATTCAACTGAGCATGCCTCTGACTGTGAGACAAATCAGATAAGCCACATAGAAGAAAAAAATGTTAAATATTTTAACTCAAAACTTCAAAAAATTTAGTTTTAATGACATCCAATAGAAGCATTGCCCTTTCTATGATATCCAGATCAGGAATTCCACAATAGCTCAGAATGCTACATTGTTTCAGAATGTCATCTACTGAATTATTCTACAATTTTTAAGTAACCAGCATGCTGCACTTCCTTATAAATTCTCAAAATTAACTATCTTGGTAATTCTGGTAGCTAACCTATTATTGGAACTAATGTTTCTAGCAACTGAAGTGAAGATTTATAAAGTTCACATCGTGCACTTGACTTCAATTGTTTTCAAGATGAAGTACTCAGTCATGATTGTGAATTTTGTATTGCTACACAAATGTTTTTTGTTATTTTGTACCAAGCTTCAAGCGTTTTAATGTTGTATTTTATTCACTAAATTTCATTACATCTTCTTAATAAACATGGCTGTATTTGAAAAACTCTGTTCTTTAATTAGTTTTTGTTAAATGCAGATTTCAGATTTTGTTTTATTTCAAAGCTTTTAATATTACATATCAGTTATTTTCCTTTCCCACCTTTACATTAATTCTTATCTGCATGATTTGAGATATTTAATTCAGATTAAGAAAATTTAAGATTTTGTCCACTTTCACATTTTACAAGGGGGCATTCCCTACTCGTCATCACCGATTTTGCTCAAATTTATAGGGCATGCAGGGCTTGGCTAGATATGAAAGTACCCGAAGTGGGAACTCCAGATCGCCAAGCGTTTAGAAAAAAAAAATTTTGACGCTGCTCTTGCACCGATAAGCCATTTAACAAGCAGCGACTGACGCAGCGGTAAGAGCTCGGAGTAGTAATGCGATGATCGTGGATTCGACTCCCTGTGTGGAGAATTCCCCCCCCCCAATTTTTATACTATTTTTTTTCCAATTAAGCAAAGAGGTGAATATTTTATTTTATTTATTTATTTATACTCAAAAGACATAGAAAAAGTAAAAATTTCGGACTTTTCAACAATGGATTGCAATTGAAGAGCATATGAAAAGACTTGAAAATTAAAAACTTTATTTGTCGACATTCGATGATTACATGTGTCGGGATGATATTTGTTCTCTTGTATGTTAAGAGACTTAACTTGTACAGGAGAACATATTTCTTCTGCTGGTTGAGTCGTGGGGAGGACAAACAAATCTGCAATCTTCCAAGATGAAGAAGGATTGCCAACATGTAGCATCAAAGTAATTCCCCCTAAATGCACCCCACTGGTACAACCCTGCAATGTATATTTTTAACTTCAGGTGAAAAACTTTATTAAAAAAATAGAATATTGTTCTTATCTCATCGAGCAAGGAAAAAAATAACTTCCCAAGAAGACAGCATAAAAATATATTCGATTGTTCATCATCAATTATCTGCCCTAATATTCGGTAACATGTTACGTTACGCGTGGTTCACTTCTAAACTTTGCGATGAGATAGAATGCTTTATGAATGTCAATCAAGCATGTTTTTCTATGGAGACGTTGAAACAACAATGTTATTGTAAAAATGTGGCCTTATAACGTGTGCTTGATGCAGAAATAATTATTATTTCCCCTGTTTCTATGATAAATATCATCCTGACACATGTAATCATCGAATGTCGACAAATAAAGTTTTGAATTTTCACGTACAAAGTCTTTTCGTATGCTCTTTAATTACAATCCCTTGTTGAAAAGTCAAAAATTTTTGCCTTTTCTATGCCTTTTGAGTATAAATAAATAAATAAATAAAATATTTACCTGTTTGCTTGATTGAGAAAAGAATATTATAAAAATTGAGAAAAAGAAAAAAACGTCTCCACACGGAGAGTCGAACTCACGATCATCGCATTACTACTCCGAGCTCTTACCGCTACGTTAACCGCTGCTTGGCAAACTCCCTAACATAAATGGCTTATACGGTGCGAGAGCAGCACCAAAATTTTTATTTTCTAAATGCTTGGCCATCTGGACTTCCCGCTTCAGATACTTTCATTTCTAGCCAAGCCCTTATGCCCTATAAATTTGAGCGAAATCGATGATGACGAGTAGGGAATGCCACCCTTGTTAGATATTATGTTCTACTAATTTTATATACTTACATGTTTATGCATTCACACTTCAAATCATTAGAAAAAATGATAAAAAATATTGATGAATAAACACTACTTTACTTACTGCTGCTCTCCTTTTTTATAAGCAGCTTCAATTTCTGCACTTGTACGATCATCATATTGCCACCAACCATTCCTTCCTTCATAAAACCACTGGTATGATCCTTCAAAAGCTACTGTAGGCTGTGGAACAGCTATTAATTGCGGGTTATCCAAATAATTAGCAGGAATTTCCTGTTAACGTTAAAATTAATATATAGTAAAAAATTTACAATAAAACTATGCTCTGAAAAATCACAAAGTACATTGATCCTTCATTTTAACTGAATAATGTGAAAATTTTATATAATGTCAGAATTTTGGAAAGATTTTAAAAATTTTAATTTTAAAAGTCTCACTGAATTTCATTTTTCCTTTTTGTCACTTTCTTTGTTTTAAGTTTGAATTATTTTATATACTTTAATATTGACCCTTAAAATGAATCGACCATATTAATTAAAATGAAATCATACTGAGTCGGTTGACATACTGACATAATTCACAAACCACAGAGTAAGTTAACTAATCTTTTGGATAAAAAAATATCTTTCTGTATATTATAAATAATTTGAAATTCCCACAAATGTGTAACAATATTTGTTGACAATCTTGTGGGGGTATATTACTCATACCCTAATTTTATAAGGTAAATGAAATATTCAAAAATTCTTTGATTATGTTGTTCATGAATGCATGAACAATATAACCTTAACTTCACAGGCACTTACTTATCAAGTAAATACGAGATATTGTTGTATGACGGCTATCATATTTCACAGATTCTACAATGAATTATAAACAAATGGTTAACCATTTCTCAGAGCAACATAAATTCCCTTTAAATTCATAAAATAATGTGCACAAGCAGTAATCATAATACATAAGGATTTAGCACCACTTGTTAGACTTATTCTAATGAAAAATTAATACCTTATGCTTTACATAAACAATCATCAATATGTACAGTAAAAGAACTGACTAGCCACAAAGCTTGGGAAATGATGAATTCTGGATAAAAGTATAATTTATGGTAGAAAAGTCAAAGGAATGTGCAAGAAAAAATGCCAGGTCTAAAATTACACTCATTTTATTTATTATAAACTCAAAATTAAATGCCTTCATTTAAATTATGAGAGATGTCAAAAGAAAAAAAAAAACAATCCAAACAGAAACAAAATAAAATGTCATATTCAAATATGAAATTCTGTTGACTAAAAAACTCAAACTTGTCATAATTTTTCACATTGCACAGCCAGCATTTATCTCATTTTCACACAAATTGCTTCTTGATGCCAGGATAACATACATTTGAAAATATTCCACTGCGTACTGTTCCGTTGGAGAAAAGTCCCAAATTTCAATCATTTTTTCCAAATTGCGATTAAGAAACAGATAAACAGCAATTACCATACACATTCTATCCAAAAAGTTTACAGACTTAAGCAGTATGTTACATGTTTTAAAAAAATGGAAAGGAACACAAACAACACATGAAAATCTGTTTATTTACATTACATGCGACTCACATTCCAGTAAATATTAAACTAAAATAGATATTTGTATTTTAGAAAAAATAAAAACACAGAAGAACATGAGTCCCAAAAGTTTACAGAATATTAACACTTTAACAACTTGTGATCGATTTCAAATTACTTAATACTTCAGAGTCCTCTCATTATTCTATATGACGTCAAATATGTGTTTCTCCATTGAGAGAACTAAGTTTTATGATAACTCTGGTTCCATATTGTACCATGCACTCTCGAAGACTGCTTTTAAGGCATTCACAGAAGAAAACCGCCTTCCATTCTTGTAAACTTTTCGAGACATTCCTGATTGGGGTTCCTTGGTGGCCACTCAAGAACAATGACATTTCCACATTTAAGTAATTTTTGATAGCATTAGAGGTATGAATGACAACATTGTCATGCTGTACACCCAATTCTGTCCTCAGAGGGTTTCTTCAGATTTTATAAGATGGTCTCTTTAGTGTTTCTATGTATTTAGACGAATCTTGCCGACCATCTAGAAAAGTGAAACCCACCTGGCCATTGAAACCGAAAGCTGCCTACACCATAAAGGCCCATACACACTAGTACGCTTGCAACGTAGTTGCCGTAATGTTTCTTTCGTCAGTGTAAATTTGCATTATACAGAGGTCATAAAATTGAGTTTGCTCATGTTCAGCTTTTTCACCCGTGATGTGAATGAACAGCCAGTGGCTGACTGAGTTCTTATCATGTGCCACAGTCAGAAAAAACTTGTTTACACTTTTCAGTATGACGTCGGATACAGCTTTAGTCGGAACCGTATAGCGCTAAGTTTTTTTTTTAAAGAGATCGTAAAACTGTCTACTGGAATAAAATTATCAGCATTGTTTACAGCATCCTCAATTCTCTCAAACCATATAGATTGGTATAAATTTCGAATTCTCATTACGGGGAAAAACTGTATCATAACTGTAAATAAACAAAAGCAATCACCCGACTAGTATATCCATATGCTTCACCTGTATATAACACGTTAAGTAATAGGAACCTAAATAAATTACAGTTTCTACGAAATCAAATTTTCTGACTTATAAAATTCTCCTTCATTATTACAAATCTTTGTTATTTCATGTGTAACAAGAAGCTGTATAAGTATCCCAATAATACACCAAATACTAACTTCAACAATACAACAATTTTTAAAATAAAGCAGTTGACTGTGAAAGAGTATTCAATAAAATACAGTTAATTTTTTTTTTCGAAATTTTCAAGGCCAGTTACAACTTAAGTCATATGGTACACATTTATTGAATATTAATTAAATTACTTTTGCCGTGATTTCTACTTGTTACTTTATTTTTCGTCGAAGTTGATATCACATATAGCTGAGTGGTCAGTGCACTGGACTGCAAAGGGAAAGGTCATGAGTTCGAACCTTACCCATATCAATTGTAAATTAAAGCTAGCTTTTCTCATTTTGAAACGTGTTTCTTATATTTAATGAATAATAATTTTATTCTTATTTTATCTATTTATTATTACTGCTTTCATTTCTTATTTTGTCTATTTACTAGTATTGTTTTCATTTCTTTTTTATCAATTATTATTGTTTACCATTTAGTTTAAAAATGCGCACTGGAAATAGAAACCATTACCCATTATGTAATGATATATATGCATCTCTTGTAAAAATTATTTCTGTATTTTTACTTCATTGCATATTTTATTCCCCACATAATTTTACATAAGCTGGCCAAAATTTGATCTTATTCTAAATTCAAAAATAAATAAAAATAAGAAATAAGAAACATAAAAACAAAAGAAAAAATCTGAATGCTTTCAGATTTTATATTACTCCCAAATTCTCCCCCCCCCCATTTATATGCACGTACACGTTTTGAGAGCAATTGGGCTAACGTCTCATTGTGTTAAAATTTTTAAAACCGCATATCTTTATAAATTTTATTGGATGACCTTTTTCTTCTAATTTATTTGTGCAATAATACATGCAGAATAAACAAATCAGAGAACACTTTACTCATTACAAAGATTCGTTTAGACGTACTCTCCTATGCCCTAAATAAGCAAACCAAGGGAGGGGAGAAAGATTAAAAAATATGAAGTTGATTTTATTATATGATGGATGGTGTTTCAAGTCATTTAATTCTCCTTATAAATTGTTTCATAAATTTAAAATTTTTACAGTTTTATAAATCTTAACCAAAACAATTTTATAAATCTTAATTTGCATAAAACTGATTTGTGCATATAATAACTGTTTAATCTTACTATCCGAGTTGTTAAATTGCTTAATAAACAAAATTTCACTATAAAACGAATCGATTGTGTTATCCTTTTGACCAAACTATGAATCAGCAAGATGAAACACTTTAAACTTGTAGCCTTCTGTGAGTATCACATGATTTTTTTCCTTCAATAATTCTATTGGCTAAATGCAGACATTGCTCAAGTCCTCATTTGGATTTGTTATTTACCTCTCTAGCGTAGTTGTGTGGACGCACCTTAAGAGATCCACCTCAACTGTTCCTACTAAAATACCTCCAAGGTTCTTTTTGCAAGTCATGCCAGTGATATGAATACCCATCAGGACCATCCAAATTCCATTTTTTTCAATCACTGAAAATTCCAGAGATCCATTGATCACCACATGCCATCTGTTTACGCCCATTCATTTGCAGAGCTTTAAGAGAGGTAATGATCAAGCCATTTTTATATAAATCATATAATGAGATTCCTTTATTCGCCTATGAAAAGTGTTTTGGGAATTTGCAATCCACAAGCCCTCCTAATTTGGCGAACCAACTTTTTCTGTACTAAAACCATTCTTTGCATCTGCCTATCGCTGCGACTATCCATGGGTCTTCCTAAACGTGGTTTTAGTTGATGGGACATCTTATGAGATATTACATGATAATTCAAGCTTAAAGATCAATTCAGAAGTTTTAAAATTTCTTTAACAGACCTACCATGCAATTCAAAGTTCAAAATCCTATTAACTTCAGTATCAGAAAGTTGCATAACTTTAGCCATAATTAAATGCAATTCAAATGATATTTTTCCTGTTTTAAATTGGAGGTTTGAATGAGGCATTACCATACAAAAAGCACAAGTTCCCAATCATGATTGTTGCTAGCCAATTTGCATAAACTGACATTTGTCTATAAATTTTGGAACACACGTTCTTTTCTACTTCTATTTTTTCTAAAAGACAAATTGATATTTTTGTTACATATTAACTTCAATGCAAGGCACATGTGTTTTAAATAAATATATTTAAATTAGTTAATTGTATACATTTCTGCTTTCTCAAACATGTAAATTGTTGTTTGTAAAAATTTGTAAAAAAAAAAAATAAAACACGTAAAAAATTGAGTTTATAAGCTTTTGAGACAGAATGTATAAATGTTTACAAAAAGTAAATCAACTTATCGAGAATTAATTGGGTTTGCATAAAATCAAAGAGTTATGTCACATTTATACATTATTAACTAAACTGCACTGTACAGCAACAGGTTTTGTTTAATTCAAATTGTAGTCCTAAATTTGCTTTATAACAAACAAGTTACAAATCTCTTATTTGTTTCATTTTATGTTAAAAATTCTCTAAAATTTGAAAATATTCCAATGAGCTTTCTGGTCCGTTGAATGCCAGATAGTTGGGCTTTTACTGTATTTCACCTTTTTTTAACATATTTTTTATTGCCATTTCCTTAAAAAAATATCAAACTACTTACTGCATGCAATGGAAAAATTAATTTTTTTATTTTTCGATTATTTATTTGCTGAAAAATTGAAATAATTACAATATCGCTATTCAACATAATCCTTGTCTAACATTTATGGCAGTTTACACGTGAAATACCACTGATATTAATTCTTCCTGACAGAACTACCCTGCTAAAAATGCCCCATAGAAACCAGTAACATTTTTTATGGGTACCCATAAAATTCTATGGGTTTCTGTTGACTTTTACTGGTTTCTGTTGGTCTCTCTGGGTTTTTCTTACTGGTTTCAAAATGCCCCATAGAAATCAGTAAAGCTTTCTACTGGTACCCATAGAATTCTGTTGGTCTCTACTGACTTTTACTGGTTTCTATTGATTTCTGTGGGTTTTACTTACTGGCATCATCTGACACCCATACAACCAACATGAATGTCAGAACTTTCTACTGGTCTGTATTGGTTTATATTGATTTTCACTGGTTTTCTTACTGGTATCAATATAATAGAAATAGATGCTAAGTAAATCTCCTGTTGGTTTATATGGGTTTATTCTAATTTTCTAACTGACGTCAATAGACTTCTTCTAAACAATGAAATTAATACTGGTGTCAGTAAACCAAAATTCATTGGTAGTCTTGTTGTCTATTGATTATTTTAAATTATTTATTTACTTACTTTTATTTCATTTATTTGGATACTGTTGAAAATAAGGTTATTTCTGTTTTGTAACCAACAGAAAGCTTTAAAGTTAAAAACATACAGTGAACTCTCTCGTCTCCACCTCTTCTCTAAGACGATCAGTATTTCTAAGAATGAAAATATGATCTCTTTAAGACCATCAGAGTAACCTGGAAATGCAGGTGATCCTTTTAGAGAGGTTAGAGAGGGTTTTTATATATACTTATGTTCTCAGAAATACGTTTATCTTTTAGAGGTGGTTGTCTTAGGGAGGTTGCCTCTACGAAATGAATCTCTCTAAAGCGACCAGTCACACTTCTGTATTTTTCTTTGTGGGTGGTCGTCTTACAGAAGGAATGTTTCAATACCAAAATATACTTAAGTTTTCAGAAATACTGGTCTCGTCCAGAGGTGGGTATCTTAGGGAGGTGATTTTGCCATGAGTTGGTTCTTTGAATACACATACATACGCGCTTATAATGTCCATAAATTAAGGATAATTCGGAGTCACACGGAATTCGAACTCTAAAATAAATATATCACCTGTAAAATCACTACACACATCTTCAAGAATCATATGCAAATTTCAGGAAGTAACCAGATGACACTGATGGCATGTCACAATGACGAGAGTGTAAGAGAGTGATATATAAGGAATACAGGCAAAGAAGTAAAATTGTTCGCAGGCGCTTTATAAGAATTTCAGTGCAATAACCGAATAGTTATGACACAAAGGACGCATTTGGATGATTTTTTACATGGTAGAATTATCGGCCGTCTGAAATGTGGGCGTACCCAACTGGAAGTATCAGACGAACTCGGAATTGCCCAGAGTGTCATCTCCAGGCTTTGGCAATGATTCCAAGATGATGGTAATGTGAGTAGACGTTACAGCACAGGTCACCCCCGAGTTACAACGCCGAATGAGGACCGGTATTTGGCAGTTACTGCCAAAAGAAACAGGCGGAGCACAGCCTCAGACCTGTCTCGTCAGCTCTCTTTCAGCCAGACAATTTCTAGGCAGACCGTGTACCGGTCAAATTTGTTTTGCTTCTAGCTCTTCCTTTGCCTGATTTTGCATTATCCTTAATTATGGACATGAGTGTATATGCATATATCAGCATTTCTGATATTACAAATAAACACTGGTATCAAACACCATCTCTTTAACATGACCGCGTTCAAACTATTTTTCTCTGTGTTAACGCTGACATGAGGAAAAAATTCTCTTCCCTTCCCCGCTCTCAGAAGAAGCAATATGGCACTGTTCTTGTTAATGTTGTTATGGGATGTTTGTGATATCGTCTTGGTGGATAGTAGGCTGTAGTAATGCAATAAATAATTTACAATATTTCAATTTTTACTATGTTTTACTATTTAGATGTTTATAATGAAAAATTAAATACCAACATTGACTATGAATATGAAATAATATGAAAGCAAATAACAGTAAAGCCATGCACGTGTAACAATGTCTAATGCATTCAGCGAACTTTTTTGACAGTTAAATAATTCTGAAATGGATTTTCTGTGTGTGAAATTTATTTTCTATCTTTACTTTTATTCTAAAAAGCAATGTGCTTATAGACTGAAAAGTGATAAATTCAGACTTGATAATTTGGCTCAGCGTGTTTACATCAGGTGCACATTGCATTCTACTAAAACTATATTTTTGAAAATTTCTTTTTTGATCATGATTTAGAAATACTTTTTAAAGCCTGTTCATGTAGATCTTTATCATTTTAATATTATGTACTAATAAGTTTGACCATACCTTACTTAAAAGAGATCTTGCAAGATTCAATTTTCAATTTTTCAACTAATGTGATGTGGTTGGGCAGAAGGAATATTTTTTTATGTCTTAAAAAATATACTCATTATATTTTGCAAACAAAAAAGGTAAGTTTTCTTAAATGAAGTAAACATTGAAATATTTAATGTGTGTATGCATTACCTAACCATATTTGCATACTTCCACCTACCTCTGCAACGAATTTCATCCTCTTCAATTCTCATTGGCTTCCGGAAATTAGTATTTTCCTCCCCGTGCTTAACTTTTGGAAGTGAGTGTATGTATATATAATATATATACAGTATGAAAGTTAATTATTAAGCATTTTTACGTTGAGAACTACATGTTGTATAAATACCTATTATGTTATAGCTTATATAAAGTCTGTGGAAGATTATACAACACTACAAGTGAGATACAGAATAAGATATATGCTATGAGATATTTCCTCAATTCCCAAACTGTGGGTTGAGAATCGGTATTTGTTGAGTCTTGTAAATTTTTTAAAGTTTGTTTTGTTACAATATTATTTATTGTAGTTTGGGTATTATTAAGTTTATTATATTCTTATATTGAGGTTTCATTTATATTCTGACAGATACAGGTAACGTTCAAAGTACTGTAAAAAAGGTGGTCGACACAATATATATATATATTATTATTTCTTCACTACATTATATTGTAGGATTCAAATGCTATGCAAAACATCTATGTGCATGTGTGTCATAATAAGCTGCAGGGTGTTGCTATCAGTGGTAGCGAGTTTCAAGGAGATAGCAAGTATGCTAAATTTAAACTCATTGTTAAATTTCTAATAATCAAGTCCCTTATTCTTTTTGCTTGCTTGTTTATTTAATAATTTTACTTGTGTAATTTCTCTTCCTAAAAATTAGGGTTTCGTCGTTTTTCTTGGTTTAATGCAGTGCTCCGCAACCTTTTCTCACCTGCGACGCACAAAAAATCTTTCTGGAATTTCGTGGCACACCAAAAGCTAATGTATATATGTATTGATTTATACACAAAATTTACAATAAATTTTTGTTTTCAATTTGAAAAATATACAATTATAAAACCATAACATATTTATTTATATGCAATCATAATAATTATCATAATAATCGAAATTTTTTTTTAAAAATTAAAAAACAAAAATTCTTCAATTTGATTGGTTTATTTCAAATTTTTAAAAAAACAGTTTTAGAGCTATTATTTTTAATTAAAATGGTCTGAAACCAATATATTTCGTTTAAATTTATGTTTAAAAAAAAGTTATATATTTTTGAGTTCCGAGTTATCAAGGAAGTGCCGAAAAAATTTCAAATGCTGACACACTTACAATCACACACACAACCACACAACAGCGAAATATATAAAAACATTTAAAATAGACATTATTAAGGAAAAAAAATTGTCATTGTGTATTAAATACATGATAAAAAATTGCAAAATGTCAAATACATGTATTTGATTGCGGCACACCTATATCCTACTCATGGCACACCAGTGTGCCGAGGCACACCGGTTGCGGAGCACTGGTTTAATGCATTGTAGGTAACTTCAAATTTCAGCAGATGCTAGAAAGTACCATCCTTTGGCAATACATTTCTCGTTACGTGTAAATTGATAAAAAAGATGATGTGATTAAATTCCATTTTTTAATTTCCCAATTAAAGAACTGAAATACAGTGTAATTCATATATATGCAATGAGATACAGTATTATGTGTATGCACTTATATTCAAATCAATAATATATATATAATCAAAGTCATGATTCGCAACCATCAAATGACATGTGTGTGCATTGTCTTTGATTATTATCTTTCTATTATTTTCAAAATTGTATAAAGGAAGTTTAAAATTTTGTTAAGAGAATTTATATAAATATTTTGTAATATGTTTATAGGTACTGACATGCATAGAGAAGAACAGAGGCTTGTAAGCTTCTAGATATATATAAAATTTTATTAAGTTTCTTCACACTGAATTTTATTTAGAATTACTCAGTGTACTTCCTCCCTATTTAGGTCTGTACATTTCATCACAGCTAATTGTGTACTTCTGCTGGTTTATGCTTATAATTATTAGTTTTAATGGAAATTTGACCTACAGTTCTATTTTTGTGTATAGTTTTTGATAGGGATTCTGCATATGGATACCCGTTCTATGTATGGATACCCACTATGGTATAATTCTATTGGTTTTGTTTATGGATTTTTGTCTATTGTTTTGTGCAGTGATTTTCCCAATGGATACCTGTATTAGTCTGTAGATTTTTGTATACTGGCTTTTACAGAGATTTGGCCTATGGGTATCCGAGTTTTCGTCTACTGGTTTTTATGAGGAATTGACCTACGAAATATCCATTTTTTAATGGAGATTTGGCCTATGGATATGCATGAAATCCTGATTTCTGGCTATGGGTTTTCACAGGGATTTTGTTTATAGTACCCATATGTTCTATAGGTTTCTGTTTACGGGTTTTTATGGGGATTTGGCCTACCGGTACCGGTACAGCTGTACAGGTTTCCTTCTATGAGTTTAATATATGCAGATCTAAAACACAGAATTTTGTTGTACGATGGGCATTAAAAGGTAAAGAAAGCCATCCATGAACTTTCATTAAGAATGAAATTATTCTCAGAACAATTGGAGTATTCAAATCAGGACATTCAGACTGCAGACTTCGCAACTGAGTCTTTTATCATTCTCTTCTTGTGATGAATTTGATTTTAAGAAATATATTGAAGAGCTAAGGCAAAGCGAATGAAAATTACGAACCAAGAGGCTTTAGATATAAAAATGAAAAAATACAAACAAAATTTCTTTACAGCCTTTGAAGAAATAAAGAAACATGATTACTCTTGCCAGACACCTCTTTTGGAACTTATAAAAATCTATCCTGAAAAGTTAAAAGAAGTAGCCCTAACAGTAACAGCTCTTCCTCCTACTCAAATTAGTGTGGAAAGACTATTTTCAGCTCTGAAGTTTATCAAGTTGGATCTACGATCCTTTAACAAAGATTTTGCCTTAGCTATACTGTTTTATAAAATAGTTTTTCCATTTCACAACAAATACTAATTAATATAAATAATTTGCTATGCGATCAATTCTTTTCTATAGTATCTATTATTTCTTTCATATTAAAAAAATAAACTGTAACATGTGTATATATTTACATATATATGAAGGAGTCAGAGTCGGTCTTTTACCCTACTGAATCCACAGCCCTGGAATAAACATTTCAGTTCAACATGCATTCTATGAGGTATTTTCATATTTTTGTCCAATCCCTGTATTTGGACATGCAGAGCAAAGAGCTGCACAGAAAAAAAAAAAAAAATGATCTTTGTGTACATATTCAGTTTTACAAAAATTTTTTTTTTTTTTTTTTTGAAGTTACTCTTATAGGTTTCTTTTTTGAACTTCATAAACTGTTGCACAAAAGAACTAAAATCAGATGGTCAGAAATAAAATCAGATTCATACACTGTTGCACAAAAGAACTAAAATCAGAACCAAATCAGATGGTGCAACAGACAGTTAATATGAGTCAAAACACAGTGATTGATTGGAACAACTACATGAGAAGAGTTTGTTGCTTGTTTTTGACACACACTCGAAAGGTAAAACCGGTACACCTGAAAAATTGTCCAGATTAATGGAAGGCTATTTGTCATGCAAAAGAAGCATTCTGCTAAAAAAAATGAATCTGGGGAGGAATCTGCAGGGAAATGAAGAAATATCTTCTTAGGCTAATGCTTGACATAGGCAACAAAATTTTGATGATGATAACAAATATATATATGTGTGTATATATGTTACGGTGAAACACCGAAGACTGGAGAATGTCGACTTTCACCAGTGAATGTCAACATTCACATAGTCGTTTGGTGTATGTCCGAAATATTTTCTAAATACTCTTATTTCTGACTTACACCGGTAAATGTCGGCATTCACCATGTACTAATGGTGAATGTTGAATATATAAGAATATTATATTTTCTTCTCCATAATTCAGTCGCGAAAAAACGCACCTGAAACTTAAAATAAGAACTTAAGAACTTAAAACACACAGTACATTCAAAATGAGAAAGGAAAATAATAGAAGTTAAAAACCTACTTAATTATACAGTGCGTTCTCAATAAGGAAATAAAATAATAGTAATAAAAAACTTAGCTAAAATATGTGATTCAAATCTTGTGTATTGCAACAACTTAAACTATGACACTTTGGATTGCAGAAGAGGCTCTTGCTTTTACAACTGCATTTATAGGAAATAGCCAGTCGCCTCTTTGTCTACTCCTCTGTTTTCGACCTACACCAGAGCATATCTGTGATTGTCGACATACACCGGTGAGGGTCCGAATGTACAAGAATGCAATGTTATATTCGATCTTTCACCGACGTATTTGGTGAATGTTGACATTCTCCGGTGAAAGTCGACATTCTCCAATTTCGGTCTTTCACGGTAACATATATATATATATTAAGAAAATACAATATATTCTATATTCAGATTGCTGGTATGCTTGTCTGGGTGAAGAACTAGAAAAGGTTGGTTTTCAATATTTTATGGTGAATCATAAATGCAATTTTGTAGATACAACATTTGGGGAACCAAATGATTGTGGGGTGCAGTCAAATGGCAGAACAAAAGACAAAGACGAAAGGCTTGCCAATACTGGATTAACATTTAGGAAAATATATATGGCACCAATAAGCAGGATAAAAGAAAATACAGTGTACTCTTGGTTATCCTGGCTAATGCTGGGAAGCAAGTCACAGAAAACTGAAAAACACCAATAAACCAAGCTATAAATTTTCAGGCATATTTTATGTGTTTATTTCTTAAAAAATCAGCAATTTTACTTGGTTTTTGAGATTGTTTTAAATACTTGGTGAATTTTACTGCATATGTTTTGAAGTGCCATTTTATCATTGTATTTAAATCTTCTTTCCTTGATGAAGTCCAACAGAGTTTGAACAGAAGTCATTGGCTATTACGGCATTAAGATAATTGTCAACATTTCCTTCACTTGCATTTCAATATCACTCTTTGTATCTTCTGTTCTTGTTACAGTTGAAATGATGGTGTCATCAGTCAAGCACTGAAAGCTCAGATCAGTCAAGCACTGAAAGCTCAGTTCAGTCAAGCACTGAAAGCTCAGTTCAGTCAAATCACCATTCAACTATTCCTCAATATTTTCCCATTCAACATTTTCAAAAAATTTTACATCTTCAATTTTTTGGCATACAACTTCATTCATTGCCTCAACTTCTATACAGTTAGATAAATCTCTGATTTCTGTATTACGAAGAATCTTTCTCTATGATTGAATCAGTGCTATTAATTTTACTTTCGACCAAGCTTTTGCTACTCCATATATAGCACCTAATACAATAAAACCTTTTCCAGAACATGATTAAATTATCATCTTCCTCAGCAAGAATTATGAAAAGACCAGACGGTGAAGTTGCTTCACGGATAATATTACATCTTGGTCCATCAGCTGAATCAAACTGGTAATAACAAGAGGCAAAATTTTAGCCATCATTAGACCATCCGTTGTTTTTAAAATGGCTTCATCTGGAAGAAAGGGTACATTACTTAAAAACAATACTGTTTTTTCTAGTAACCCTATACATTTTAAAAAAATCCAGTACTTCTAGAACCCATTTAGCCCTGAAGCAATTTTTGAATATCTCTATATTTATCCATGCCCCTTTTTGATTGTAATAATCTACAACGAGATTTTCCATTTCAGTCCCCTAAAATGATCTAGGCTTTTTTGCTGTTCCAGTCACCAAATGTATAATTTTATATGTTCTTCATGAATTTGCGCAACATGAAGTGTTTTCATTGGCAAATACTTCCAACACAGGCCTTTCTCTTCTGCATTTTAGATCTGATAAGAGTTCTCGAATATCATATCAATGCTTAAAATCTTGTAAGTTATCATGATGAGGCCTTAAGGGCTGTTCAGACTGGGGATTATCTGAGCTAACGGAGACAACTGACTTAGCCAACACATCTCCAAACCTAGTTTTTCCCAAAGCGCAGCAAGTTGAAAAGTCTGAACTGCATGCATAGTGGAGCTAGTTGATACATGGAACTGACTCTGTTAGATCAGATAAACCCCCGTCTGAATGGCCCTTTAAAGAGCTGCCTTCTAATCTAAACTTTTCATGGAAAACTTGGATTTCTCCATGCACATTTGATCACTGATTGGCACTCCTTCTGCTTGTTTCTGGTTAAACCATGTTATCATAACTGAATCTAAGTTTTCATGTATTGAAAGTTTCATTCTGTTTTGATTAGAAGGACCTGTTGCACTGCCAGAATCATTTACGATGGCCTCTAATTCTTTCGTTTGTTTGTTTAACAATACCATGAACAGTCTGAACACAAATTCTACATTCTTTGGTGAGCTTTACAGTCGATTTACCATGTTCAAATGTTTTGATAATCTTCAGTTTTCGTTTCAGTATTAAAACACCTTTTTTATACCTTAGTACTTGTAACGTGATCTTTATTCTAATCCATTTTTAAAAGAATAAGAAAGCATTCAAGAAAATACATATAAAACACAAAAATCTTTGTGATCAACCGAAAAGATGCCTTCGACTATGCACATGCAGAACAGATTGTATGAGATAATCCTTGAAACTAAGCCTGGAGATACAATTCAACATTTTTTACAGATACTTGGAATTGTGTGTGCTTGCTTTTTATACACGCTTCTGTGCACAGCATTAAGTATACATGCGTGGCCACCGCTACGCATGAATAATCCACACCCAGATAATCAATGTGTGTTGTATTTGATTTTAGAATACCAGCAATTTGCGAATAAGGGTCTCCACAAATGTACATAAATGTTATCCCGCCACATGTTATTCTTCATTTTTTTAAGGTTACGATAGAGCTTTCTAATTTTCGTCAAATTCATTTTAAACGCCACCAAATTTTGCTAAAGCATATGTGGCCACTTTAACAAAGAGCCAAAAAAATACTTTATACACCAAGTTAATATATATTGCCTCCAAAAAAATATTTTATAAAATAATTTAATACATAGAATTTAATACAGAGAAAACTTCATAAATACATAACACTGATCATGCTATTCAAAAAGGTTAACTAGAAAACTAGAAGCTGCAATCCATCGCTGGTCATTTCTTGTAATAATATGCATTGAATTTTGAAAACATTTCAGGGTGACCTTTTTTTTTTTTTTTTACATATATTTTAACAATTATAATTTGTTGATTTTTGAGAGATTTTTCCATACTTGGTGATAATATAAAGGTATGAGTTAGCCCCTCAGCATACCATTTAATAGTTGAATAAGGTGGAAGAAACCCAGTTACTTATTGCTTGCATTGCCATTTTTAATTATCAATTTTTAATTATTATGTAATTAAGTTGCTTTATGTGATATAACTGGTATCCAACAAAAACTAATAAGGGCATTTTATTAAATATGGCATGTTTCATTTTTGTTAAGTTTTAATCTATTAAAAAAAACAGAAATAGGGAATTTCATTATAGAGATAATGCATGTCATGATTGTACACTATTATTTTATTATTAAAAGAATCTGAATCTATCTTTTCTAAATTTATCTTAACAAAATCAAATATTATTAAATTATATTATCATAATTTTTTGTTCAATAAAAAATAAGCTGATAAATTTATCAGTTGATGAACTGCCAGTGATTAGAAGTATTACTCAAAATAATCTTGTTTTGTCATGAACCAAACACTATTCAATTATTAATTTTGCTACAGATAAATGCAGAAAATAACACTATTTATCTTAAAAATCATTCAGTAATAGCATTCTTTCTCTACCAAATTACGTAAAATACACTTTCCTTTTGTACCCATTAAAATTTTAACACATATGAGTTACTAAGAAAATTTTAAAACTGTGAACAAATTATGAAGTTGTACAGCACATAAGACATTATACATCATGTATGGCTATACAAAATCATATTACCTGACGGCACATGGCACACCTTTTACTCTGCTGAGTAACACCTTTCACACAAAGGTAACAAAAAATATGACGACATGGAAGCTGTACAGGTTGTATACAAGGTTGTAGACAAACAGCACATTCTAATTTATTGGCTCCATCTATTCCTGAAAAATATTTTCTGTATAAAATTCTAATAATTTGTAATAAATGAATATAACACAAAACTTCTTATTTAAATTGCAAAATATTACTTTAATGAAATCTGGTGAATCAAGAGCTTTGTTCATAAAATGCTACTAAATAAAACCACAAAATTTAATAAAATATATAACTTTATCCCATGTAGTTTATTAAAATATTTACCATGGTAACTAATTAGGTTTTCATAACTATTGAATATTATAATCTAATCAAAGACTACTGCTAATGAGCTACAGCCATACTCAATAGAAAAAACTCCCAAATTAAAAACTTCAACACATTGCAGTTTTTCTTACCCTAAACTGAGTTCCTCTTCCCATAATGCATAAATTGTTAAGTTTCAGTTTCTTTAAAACAGTTTCATTGTAAACTAAAATCACTTACCATGTAACTAAGTATCTTCAACACAAGTTTATGTTCTGTCAGACAGTGGAAAATTTTGGTAACTAAAACATTAAGGATGAATAATTCTGAGGATTTTAACAAAAATTTAAAAAAATAAATCAATGCATAGTGATAGATCACCAAACAGAAAATAACAGGAGTATTGTATTTTTTTTTAATTTAAGAAAACTACTTATCCTCAGAATATATCTTGCAATCTAGTCAAATATATTATCTAAAAATATTTTGAAAGTTCACTTAACTGGATTAAAATTACGGCAAATACCTGAAATTTTACATACTTTAAAAAAAAAGAGAGAGAGAGAGAGAAAGAATAGTTCATGTAGTTCTTTCTCCTAGATTGAACAAAATTAAATCAAAAGTCACTCGGAGTCTAATCTGGTAAATACACTGGATCGCAGAGAAACTGAAATGCTTACTGCTGGATAGTAGACTATAAAATCACAATCTGGTGAAATTTTGCATTGTTGCACAAAAAAAAATAAAATTTTGCAATGGTATTTGGCTTTTGCATTCTCAAAGTTAGCATAATAAATCTTTCTTATTGTGGTATGATGGTGCACGTAACAAAAAGCAGTGACCCTTTCCAAAAAAATTAAAATTGTGAAATTGCATAGATCCATTGTGCACCCACACCATACACTTGTTTCAGTTCTGAATCAAAGAAGAAAAACTATATTTCATCCCTTGTCACTAGCCAAAAAAAAAAAAAATATCTTCAGTTCTGATCTTTCTCATTTTTTGCATAAGCATTCTGGGTATGTGTTGGATACAGATCTTTGATATCTCCAGCATTCAATGCAGGAATTTTTCTACTGACGACCAACCATGACATCCATTTTTGTAGCAATGTGAGAAATTCTCACTTCTCTATGTTCTATCATTAACACACATTTCTTCGTCAGGTATTACATCAACACTTTCCTAGTCTGGGATCACTTCCAAATGATGTTCACCACTGGCTGAACACAGACCGCCGCATATGATGATACTCTATCACCATGGACTAGGGGTTCTCAGCCAGGGTGAAATTCCTCCCTAGGGTAAAATTTCATAGTTTTAGGGGTAAGGGAATGCTGACAGCCTTTTATTTAGCTCTTGAGAATTTAATTTTAATTCATAAATATAAAAAAATCTACTTTTATTCCAAGTTTTGCTATTTATCAATATTTTCTAACTTTTTGTTGATAATAAAACACATTAAAAACTCGTCTAAATCAAATAAATGTATATTTTATTTAGCTAAATGTATAGATTTATATTTCAAGTTTTAGAAAAGGCGGGATGATCTTCTAACAATGGTGAAAGGGATACATGGGAGAAAAAATACAGAGAAACCCTGCCATAGAGTGTAATCATTAATAAGAATATGTAGAGAATATTTATGCTTTTTTTCATTGAGAATTCAATCACCAAGAATGACGTTTGACATCTTTCAGTATTAGGTAGATATCACTGGCTAATAATATTTAACAATCTCTCAAAATGCAAATAATAATAGTTCCTGAGCATCCTTTCCTTTCTACACTTCTACGGAATGATGCAATCTTCTCTCTGCTTCATCATTCCACCAAACGCAGTCTCAGAACCTAATGAATGTCTCTCAAATACACTGTTCAAAGTAACAAAGCCAAATGGTATGCAAAATATTGCTTTGATATAGCATTTCATCATAAAGTAACACCCCATGGAGATTTTTTTCATTTATATATTAAAGAAAAGACTTAATTATTCAAAAAATAACTATGCATTTATTTCACTGGACTGCTTAAGCATAAGGCTTACAACAAATATTTGTCTCAAGTTGAAATATTGTTTGTTTTGTCAGAATATAAAATCAGCTTATTAAAAATTATAAATAGGTGTTTAAAAAAGATGTTCAGAATTTAAAGGTAAACCAGTTTTTAGTTTATTGCCTAACTTCATTTTAAATATGAATTTTAAAGTAAGCCTTTATAAGCATTCCTTTTAAACTTCGTAATCAAAATGTTGCATAAATATAAATGTTTAAATTATTACACAGAGGGTTATTTATTTTTAAAAATGGGATCAAATACTATTGGTTGACACTTAGGAACCACATTTAATCATAAATAAAATAATAGTACAGATGCTTTCCCAGACCACATATCTACTTCAAAAGCTGAAGCTGGAATGGATGGCTTCATCATCTTTTATGTTTTTCCCAGTATTTTTGTTCTCAGAATAGATGTCCAGATATATGGAAGAATGACGGGAAGGTTTCTATTGCAATATAGCTTGATGATTTCAAGTGCTTCTCTAATTTTGAGGTTGTTTTTATGCTGGATTTAGGTTTTATTTATTTACTGCAAAGCACATAAGGATTATTTGCCTACAGGGAGAAATACTTTTATAGAGAAATTTTCTAAATTAAATAATTACATTACACATGAAGAAAGCCATAGGAATCTGTGTTCACTACTGAGAACAACTCAGAAAGAATTATCGTTCTTTCAAGGTTTTAATTACTCAGCCAGTAGTATGTCCTAATCAGTTCTACAAGTATATCGCCTAATACTGATATAAATTTACATGTTTATCAAATAATTTTATATTTAATATTCTTGTCAATAAATATTAATTCATAAATTGTTAAACAAAATGAGCTCAGGTGTTGAAGACTTTTCTATGAGAAAAAGTAGGCCTAAAGTATGAGAATCTCTAAATTAACCACAGATAAAATAAGGTCATTGACCCAAAAGTAGACTATTGTTTTTCATTTACAGAGCTATCATTATAATTTTTCATTACAAAAGCTATCAGCTTTCTTTCTGTATTAAATCTTTTTTAATGTATAATCCATTTTTTATTAATATTTTATAACAATATCTGAAGGGAAATAAAAATTGGCATAAAGTCTTACCATCACTACTGACAGAAGTTGAACCTTCCATAACCCAAGTATCTAAAAATACAAATTCAAAAATATAAAATATTCAAGTTTGTGTTGATAAAACAACACTTTGAATTAAAAAAAAAAAAAGAGTTTATATTAAAAGTGTACATTTGCATACACATGTAAGAAAAAATTATCAAATTTGGGACAGAAGCCAGAATTTATAGTTGTCAAGCCTCTTCATCCACAAAAGATCACTGTCTGGTGTGGTTTGTGCGCTCATGTCTCAGGATTATGAGATACATTAAAAAAAATAAAACACTCAACATTCTTTTTTAAATCCTTCCCTATAAATATATATTATATTCACTATTCTTCTGGTGAAGTACACAACAATCTCTTTTCACTTAAAAAAAAAATCAGAGAATTGTGGAGACTTAGCTTTGTGCAATACTTGGCCATAATGGCTATCGAGGAAACGCATTTTCTCATAGTTCCCTTTAGAAAATTTTCTGCAAAATTCTGTAACATTGCAGGAATTTCATCACAGGTTCTTCCAGTGTTGGCAAATTCCATAACCTTATTATTTAAAAAATAAGGCAAAAAATACCATGATCTGTTTGTAAAAACCGCTGGAACTTCGAATATAACAAACAAGAACAAAGCGAAAATACCAGTGTTCTTGTTTGTAAATGGCGGTGTTGCTTGACTGAAGGACTGCTATGAGCATGATTGCCAGAAGAATGGTTATGCGTATGGTTGACAGTTTGCCAAATTCTGAAAATTCGGCAACTCTACTAAGGTGGTTGTGTTAATATGCAAGTACTGTTTATTCCCATTCCCCTATCCTTACAGCAGACATTAGATACTTTTAGAATACAATCTGTAGATGATGACTGAAATACATAAAAAAAATGTATTTATTTATTTATTGCACTTGCACTGCATCAAGTTATTAATTAAAACTCATCATGCAATATGGAAATAGAATGGTAGCAACCTAAGATTTTTCAAAACATTTATAGTAATGAATATGCAAAATAGACACAAATTGTTGTTACATCATATGATATGTCAAAGAACACGTACCTGTATATACAGGATATTACTATACATATTGATTTGTGGTCATATTTTTAAAACATCACACTTACAGTTTGTACGTTCTATAGGGTTCGTACACATTTCTGCACATGGAAATTAAGATGGGAACTGAATGAATTCAAAGATATTATGTATGCTTGAACTTCACTTTCACATCCTAAGAATAAAATAAATCCATAAGTAGGAACAAAATATTTATGTGCCTTTTTAATTTGAAGCCCACCCAGATATTTTGGCTAATTTATACCAATCTCCTCTTCTTTAACCATCTTTTCTAGGGTTACAGCCTAAAACGTCATGGTGAAAACAACGCATGACAAAAACGTCGTGGTACAAAACATCCTGGGAGAAAGGAAAGAAAAGAGATAACATTGCAGTTCTAAAACATCTAGGTACAAAATACCATCATCGAAAATAAAGCGTTTAAAAAAACTTTTCAGTTTAAAAACATCATCGTTAGAAATATCGCGGTAAAAAATAAAGGACCTACAAATCATCGCATGACGATAGCATCGCACACATGAAGTTTTCAGGTTTTAAAAGTTGTAAATGCATATTTGCATAAAGAGTTGGAAGCGCAAGAAATGTTAATGACACTTTAAGAATAAACGGAAACAAAACAAAATATAATTTTCACCAAAACAATATCAGCTTAACAAATGAGAAAGAAAGTAATTTGAGAATTAACTAAGCACATTTTATAGAGGTAACCTCATGCAGTTATTTATCTTTTCCTAAGCATTTTTAGGCTGTATTTTTCATGAAAATATATGAGTAAAACTTTATAAAAAAAAGATTAATTTATTAATGACCTTTGTAAATTAACTATTAAGTGCTGTAAGTTGAATTAATTTCCTACGCATTTTCAATTTTTAAATGCTTAAGTTTCCTTCTTACTTTTCTCAGCAAAAATTTATTAATTCATTCAAAAATATGAAATATAAAAGTAAAAATATTCCTTTTTCCTTCTTGCATTCCCAAGTAATTATGGGGAAATACATTTACAGCTTTTAAAATGTGAAAAACGCATGTATGCGAGGTTATCGTCATGCGACGATTTGTAGGTACTTTATTTTTTACTACGATGTTTTCAACGACGATGTTTCTAAACTGCGAAGCTTTTTAACCGCTTTATTTTTTATGACAATATTTTGTAAAATGATGTTTTAGAACTGCAATGTTTTCTCTTTGCTTTCTTTTTCCCCACGATGTTTTCGCCTTGCATTGTTTTCTTCACGCCATTTTGCCCGCAATGCTTTTGCCACTATGTTTTCGGTGGACACCTTTTCTAGCAATTAAAAATTTGTTTCAATACACAAATCTACGCTGCCATCAGTTTCTGTGCGCTTCATCTCCTAATTTTTCAATCGCTCGACAATGTACCACTGAGGCTTTACTTGATCTGGTAAAAGGTAAATAGTTCAAAACCCCTCACAGACATGAAGCAAATTATCGCTGTGTCTGAAAATAACTACAAAGTCAGAAAAAGGTTTAGTTTGGTTTGGTTTATGTGATTACAGAAAAGCCTCGAGCGCTATTTGCCTAAGGGGAGGGATGCCTTTCTGGAGGACTTCCTATGGGAAACTGGCTCATTTACACATTACACATCAGATAAAGGTTTAAATAAACCTCTTGTTAAAAAGAAATAAAACATAAAGGCACGTCCTTATGCTAACAAAATCGACTATAGCTCGTGGGGTTGTAATTAAACAGGAACAGTCAAATTCAAATTAAAAATGTGGACAAATAGTCAAAGACTACACAATTTAATTTTAATCTAATCTTGCACAGTAACTCCACCATCATATCGAATTAAAATGTTGGCAGCGATAACGCAAAGATGAATAATTAGAAATTATCACAGCTAGCAGTGTGCAAGTGGAGGCTAGAAACGTACTCTGTCTCACAATCCAAAAACCTCATTTTAAAAACTATTTAACTGATTTACATTCTGGTGAAGAAATGAAAACGGAAAGTCATAGTAAAGGCTGAAATTATAGATAACTGGTTAATTTATATAAAAATAATTGTACATATCTTTGAAGAATAATTTTCTTTCTCTTTATGTATTCAGTTTCTTCCTTCACTATGTTTCCTCTTCATTTTAGAATTTTTGGATTTAATTAGAGATTTCTGTTATTCTAAAAAACTAAATGCATTTAAAATGTATAGAAAAAGCTGCTAATTTTATTTCTTTCATAATATGAACATCCAGAATAAATATGAAATGGCATATGGTAAGGGTCGGCTACAGAGCCAGTGTAGTGACACACTGAGCAACAAAATCTAGAAATGACAAAATCTTTAGAATTAAGGACAGTAGGATCCACGGGAGATTGCATTAGCTGGGAAAATGCCTAGCGCCAGCCCTTGTATGATGCACAGAGACATATAAAATGAATCTTTTAAATTGTCACTTTTCAATTTCTTTATTAATAGAAAAATTCCTTTCTCTGTCCATGTGATAAGATTACAAGCATTTTTGATATTTTCCATGCTTGTGCCTAGTGGTAAGTAGAAAAAAAGAAAAAAAAAAATAAGATAAGCATGCTAAGAAAAAGATTTCTAATATCAGGAGTAAAACTTTCAAATATTATGTTTCCATTGTTCTTCTAAAAATTCTCCTAAAAGTAAGAAATTCACCACCAACTTTACATAAAATACATCCATTATGTGTTAATACCATGAAGATATTTTTCATTTTGCCATACTTTTCTAGAATCTTTTAAAATCATGAGTCTATAAATCTTCCCTTCAAATCCTTCTAAACTTTCCAAATTTGCAATTATAAAATCCTACAGAAAAATTATTCCTACCATTTCTGTAACAGCAAATAGCCAGAAATATTTTGAAACAAAAATCAGAGGGAAAAAGCATAAAATTAGTTTTATAGAGAAAACTGATGCGTATTCTGAGAATTCTGAATATTCATGGAAAACCCTCTTACCATGAAAAAATTAAAAAGAAGGCATTTTTAATTAATTACATAGCTGTTTTGCTTTTGCTAAGAATTGTTTCGTAAATTGTGCTTTATAGTATTTATTACCTTGTTTACTTTTCAGATTCAAAATATTGTAGAATAAGTCGCCAAAATGGAAAGTAATGTCAACAATATGACAAAGAAAAATGTTTTATTTTAATGTTGTTTCTTATTTATAATTTCAATATATTGCCATTATTTTAATGAAATTTATCAATGTTATAATGTTTTTAAAATTTTCTAGAAAAATTAGTTTTAAAAGCAGTAAAATGCTGATAAGTCATCAAATTTAGAACCCTTTAATCAAACAATTCACATCCCCAAAAGCTAAAAGTTGTTAAGACTTCTTCATTAGAAAAAAATGAAATAATTTTAAAATGCTTTTTCACTTCTTGCCCAGAAACTCAAGTACACCACTGTTTATATTAGACATAGGAACAAATTATAACTCATGAACCCATTCAAAATATAGTAGAAGAATATGTTTAGCGATTCACTAAACATATTCCTGCAAAATGCTAATTCACACTCAAAATGGCAGTTTGTAAAAACAGATAGAAATTTCAGATGATTAAAATTAAGGACCTGCTGCTGATTTTGGCCAAAACTAAGGACTTCTAAGGACCAAAAATCGATTCCAAAAAACCTAAGGACTTTTAAGGACTCTTAAGGATCGTACAAACCCTTGTTCTAGTCACTTAGAAGGGGAAAATGAAACAATATGCAACTTGGATGAATTTGCATAAGAGTCAAAGGACATAATTTGGTATGATTCTTGTAATGATCTGTGACTGTAATACTTACATATCAATCAAATATCAATCAATCACTTAGAAGATGGGTGACCAAAATACAGGCCAGAGGTGTAGTCTCAAAAAGACGGTTATGGCCAAAATTTCGGCCAGAGAAATTCTTCCTTGTCACTACCATTCAGGGTGGGGCGATAGTCATCGCCCAATAACCTTCCCTTGCCACTGGTCCAATGACCTTCGCACCTTACAACTACGGGTTTCATAAATTCCCTTTCATTTTCCCTCAAGAGTGGAATGTTAACTCAAGGCAAAAACTTTCAGTCGTGTTTTGCATGATTAACTCGCTCTCTAGAATTCTACACATGTAACTTAACCATACTAATATGTACATGTGCATGGTATATATATATACATATGAGGTATGCATGCATATGCAACACAAATGTGTAACATATATGTATGCTAACTGTGTAAGTATACACAAACAGATATATGTGTATTATAAGCACATGCATATGTACATTTCTCTAAATACCATGTGTAACAGCTTTAAATATTGTTTTTAATCTTCTGTACAATTTAAATAATTGAACATTAATATGCATCTTAGTGGCAATGTTTTAAACGGAGGCTCGAGAGCTGCACAAAGAATGTAATTATTTTTATTTTTAAATAGTTTAGAATATGTTTCCTCTTGTTGATTGTACATCGCCATTTTGAGTATTAAATCTTCAGCACACGCGCGAGGCAAATTTTACCCCAGTATTTGTTGTTCGGAGTTTTTATCCCAATGTTATAAATAAATGCATTCTCTTTTTTTAATGAATGTATAAATAACTAATAGCTATGTGAAATTTGTTGAAACTTTTTTTCCAGTTTTAATTCGACATAATCTTGCTTTAAGTTATACACACATTTCCATATTGATTACCTAAAGTAAGCCATGAAAATCGAAATTTATACAAAATTACTAATTTATTTAAGATATATATATATGATTTCTTAGCTAGGAAAAACAGATCTTCTTATGTACATATCTTTTTAATTCAAGTGTTTAGTGTAAAGAGTGGTTTGATAAAATAAAAATAGGAATATAAAAGAAGAAATATGCAAAGGCCGCATTCTTACTAGCTTTTTTCCTTAAAACTCAATATAATGTCAAACAATTATTCATATCAAAGAATAGATTCTAAATACGAATATTAAAAACATAAATAATACATATTTTCCCCTCTTACCTGAATTTAATTATTTAAATTATCTCGTTTTGAACAATACTCACATAGTGTGACAACATGTATTTTACAAACCAATTTGTTGTAGTTTGCTTAAGATACAGAGGTTTTGCGATCGTCTTTTCTGGGGCATATATCACAGCGTTCTGAAGCCCTTCTTTGGAATTTCTTAGGTTGAAGATCTGCTGCATCTTCTATTCCTGCCAGCCTTTTTACACCAGTTTTGAGTTCTTTCGAGAGAGATGGAATTGCAGCCCTTTTTAGGAGATGTTCTTTCACAAGCTCTAATGCTAAATCTTTGAGAAAAGTTCTTTGGTGCATATTCACTTGGTCGTTATTTGATCGATGAATAATAAATGCATTTATACCTGCAATGTTCATCAGCCCGAAAAATACCATCAGAGGCCAACGGCGGCATTTTCTCAAAACAGAAAAAGTTCCACATAACACATCAGCAGTATCAACACCACCTTTAGTAAAGTTGTAAAATGTTATCATTTCGGGTTTGAGCTGTTCTTTTGACAATGGATCAATTTGATTATCTTCATGCATCGATGACAGAACAAGAACCGATTTACTCTTTTTAGGAACACATGATGTAAGAGTTAATTCTTTAGCTCTAAACCCAAAAAGTAATGAGTATAGAGCCCTGTTTTTATTTGGCAGAAATTCTTGTGGAATTGCACACTTATCTTTTCGAAGGGTTCCAACACATGTCATTTGTGCTTTTTCAATAGTTCATTGGCCAAAGGAATGCTCATGTACCAATTATCCATAGTTATATTTCTTCCTGTGCCACTTATGGGTGCAATAAGTCTTTGTACAACATCCAGTGCCGCATTTGATAGTCTATATGGTCCGACAGGCTGCTGACCTGCATAAATTTCTAGGTTGTATGTATAAAATGTACGAGAATCGCACAAAGCAAAAATTTTTATTCCATATCTTGCGGGCTTACTTTTTATATATTGTCTGAATTGACACCTTCCTCAAAGGGGCTCTAATTTTTCGTCTATAGTACAATATTCAGATAAAGAATATATTTTTTGTATGTTTTTGATAAATTTTTCAAAAACATTTCTAATTAGATGCTAGTCTATCCGTCATCTTTTGCTGTGCTCGTGAATTTATGTCATCAAACCTAATACTCCTCAACAGGAAGTGGAATCGGTTGATAGACATTGTTGTTTGAAAAATAGTTATTCTGCTTCCGTCAGTTGACCACAAATCTTTCGAATTGAGATGTGCTGCTCTCAGCACTCCAGCGTAATATAATAGGCCAAACAACGCCTCGATTCAACTACATTTGTCTCTTGTGCAATTAGCTCACGCGTGGGCTAGCTACAATCCCATTTCTCATTATCCCTGAGAAAACACAAAATCCCAAGGGCACGGGAAAAATTCCTCTGGATGACCCCTTCTTAACCTTGACCTTGAAAGGTACAAGAAGTACTAGAAAGGTCACGTACGACCTTCCTTTATTTTCTAACAAAAGGCTACATGTGGGGTGGATTTTACCCCAGCGCGTGTGCTGACGGGTTAAATAAAGTTATTTCTGTGTTCCATCATTGGAGTTTGCTTCAATTGCAAAAGAAGTATCACAGTCTTAATTATTATTGGAGGCACTGACCGAGATCGAATAATTGTGTGTATTTTTATTTTATTAGTTCATCACTAAATGCAATATTAGTGATACAGATTATTACTTCTTGTTAATATTGAATTGCTTTATTTTATCAGTTCATCACTGAGCATAATATTAATGATAACAGATTATTACTTCCTATTAATATTGAATTGCTTTATTTTATTAGTTCATCACTGAACGTAATATTAGTAATACCAGATTATTATTTCCTGTTAACAGTGAATTGCTTTATTTTATTAGTTCATCACTGAATGTAATATCAGTGATACGAGGTTATTACTTTCTTTTAATATTGAACTGCCTTATTTTATTGCTGTATTGAATAGTATATTTAATATTCATTTTAGTCGTTCAACAGTAGACATAGTAGCATATCCATTATTCTATGTTCATATTTTTATTTTGGTCAGACTTAAAATGGAAGAGACTACGAATTTCATATAATTTAAACATCTCATTTTTAGGTTTGTGTATTTAACACAGTGCATTTAATTCTGTGATTCCTGAGAGCATTAATTAATTACAGTAATTAAATTGAGCCACTTTGAAGAAGCATAAAGAACAAAGTGTTCATAAATTTTAAAAACAGAAATAATGTCCAATTTAGGAAGAGCTCGTAAGGAAGATTTGGAAAATCTCGTGGCTGAATTGGGAGTTCATGTGACTGCAGATTTAAAAATAGTCGATTTAAAACAGAAAATAATTGAAAGCAGAGATAATGATGAACTATTCGTCAAAGGAGCCTTAGACACAGTAATAGAAGAACAGAAAGACAGGGAGGAAAAGGAAAGAGAAGAATGTAGGAGGCAGGAAGATGCAGAAGAGCACAGAAGGAAAGAACAGTACGAATTAGAGAGATTAAGACTTGGAGCAGAGACAAGGTCTCACTAACGGACAGGTCTGGCCGAAAACGAAGCTGCATCGCCTTATGCAGAAATTTGATGACAAGAAAGGAGATATTAGTTTATATTTGCTACTGTTTGAAAGGCAAGCAGAATGGGCTCAAATTGATAAACAAGAATTTGTATCTCATTTACTAGGACTACTTCCTTACGAAGTAACACAGTTAATAGCTAGAGAACCCTCCGATAAAGCTAAAGACTATGAACATGTGAAGAATTTATTGTTAAGACGGTTTAAGCTAAGCCCGGAAAAGTTCAGGCAGAAATAGAATCCACATGGAAGGATTTCAACTCGAAATAGAAGATTATTGCAAAGAATGGGTGACTGGCTTAGGAGTTGAGACTTTTGATCAGTTGCTAGACTTGATGGTGATTGACCAACTTAAAAATAGAGTCCCTCCTGAAATTCGAGATCATTTTCGACGAGTGGGTAGAGATGATTTCATCCAAGAAATTAACTGAAAAACTTGATACCTATGAAAAAGTCAGCGGAAACTTTAAAAAAAAGGCCCCTTGTAGAATGGCAGAAAGAAAGATACAATGCACAAACTCAAATTAAAGTGAGTTCAGATAATAAAAATTAAACTGAAAATAAATTAACATCAGGATTTAATTCGCGAAACTAGTTCCACCGACCTAGGAATCCACGTCCAGATGATAAGTATGAGAAACGAAAGACTCAATGTTATCAGTATGGATCTTATCAACATTTAAGAATAGTACTGAATCTCCTGCTAATCTTCACAGAATTAGTGCAAAACCAGAGGATAAATTTATATTACCTTATATTAATATGGATTATGGTAAATGGTTATAAAATTCTTATATTAAGGGATTCAGGCGCTAGTATTGATACAGTTTGTCGTAAATACATTACACCGGAAATGCTGACAGGTGAAAATGTGTGGGTGCAACAGCCATTAGACTTGAATTCAACCTGTTTACCATTGGCTGAGGTCGAACTAAATTGCGATCTCAAGCGAGTAATAACCAAGGCTGCCATTATTAGAAATGAACTCGAGAAAGGAAGATATTTATTAGGCAATCGAACTTTTGTGCTGTTGAATGAACAAAGAAACAAACCTGATAGTCATCCTCCCCAGTTTAACGCGGTCTCTACTAGAGCTCAAACGAAAAGAGAAACAGCTGAATGCGATGAAGAGATCTTGGAACCTATGAAGGAAGATGAAGCTCTCATAAAATTAGTAAACTGACTCAAAAGAAGTTGTACAACTTCAGCATACTGATAAGGAACTATCTAAAATCATCCAAGAAGAAGGTAAATGCAAAAATGAAAACTATAGTCTTTTAGTTTAAAACAAAAAAAAAAAAAAAAAACAGATAAAATGGGCTGTGATAGACAGCTTATAGTTATACCTGAAAAACTCAAGCCATCAATTATAAAGATGTGCCACGAAGGAACTTCCGGTCATTTGGGTATCAAAAACACGAAAGACATGCTGCAGAAGTACATATAATTTAAAGGAAGAGAAGAACATTTTATTACCACAATAAAAAACTCTGCACTCCTTATCACAACGCTTTCTTTAAAAAGTTACATCACTCATTGTCGCAAGCAAAATTCCCCAGCATTAAAAAATTATAATAATAATTGCATCATGACTTATTAAGCAGCAACACAAATGATTTTAATTAGCATATGTTTTATCTTTCCTTTTAATTACAACAATGCTTAGGTTCATTTAAATTATATATGCTTTATTAATCTGAATTATAGCTAGCACATTTTTTCCCACAGAAAGTAAAGGCGGAACAGCTATACATGCAATATATTAATAACATGTTTGGCCAAGGTTTCCTGAAATTTAATTTTTAAATTTTTTTGTTAATATATGAAGATAAATTTAGTTTGAAAATCTGTCTAAATTCAGAGATGTAGAACGGATCTCATAGCAAGTAGAACACAAAAGTACATACATATATAGATAGAGATCAGATACTAGATAAAATTGAATTAATAAGTTCTAAATATATTATATACAGACAAACTATTGCAAGGATACAAATAAGGCTTCTTAAATCATATAAAAAATTAAAGTATTTAAAATTAATAATATAAGTGTTAATATATGGAACAAATATATGTAAAAATAATATAAAAATTAAATACATTCAAAAACGAGTTTCTTCCACTAACTGGAAGAAAAATATTTCTTTCAGCTAATTTTTTCTGCTATGGAATAAACTTACTAACTTTATGAATTATTAATTCAACTTCATATATAACAAAAAGAATTCATTAATTTCTAGAAAACATACTTGGGTTATTTGACAAGTGGAGAAGATACTTTTTCATTCACTTTCTATATGAAACAGGTGAACAAAGGACAAATTATTAGTGTTTTATATCTTTAAAAGTTAAATATGACATTTTTTTTTCTTGCATTCCCTCCCCATATTGCATAGGTATTGAAAAACTTACATTGATGCAATGACTTTTGGTTAAATATACCCAACTTCTGAGACATATTCAAAATTTTATTAAATTGAGATTTTATGCAATACAGTATTCATCAACAAATCAGACCTGATAAACTGATTATCACAAATAAATGATTCACTTACTTAGCAAGCTTAAACACTAGAAAGCATAAAATGTATGTAAACAATCATCCATTTCACTGAGAATATTTCTAACTTTTTAAATATCACTTTTAAATTTAACAAGCTGTGTCTGCAACCAAGTTTTTGTATTATACTCAGCAAAATCTAATGGCACATAAATTGAACCATTGAGTTAACCACACAAACACACAAATTTTCTTTACATCTGTTAAAATTTAGATCTCTATAGGTTTGGTGTCACTTCTCATTCTGTAATTCTACTGATATATAGCAATTCAAAAATGAGCATACTGTTCATCAGATGCCGATTCGAAAGTAAAAATCTGTCTTTAGTGTAATTTCATATCACATAGAATGTAATTCTTTTCATTAAATCAAATAAGTTTTTGGCGGTACAAACCTGCCTAGCGAATGCTAACGTTAAATATATTGAATTAAATGATCCGTTTGAAGAGTAGCTCATTTATGCGCAACACTATCTCAAGACTTCATTTTAACAATTTCTCTATAAATATTATTTTGGATATGAAAACGTATATGAATAATGTAATAAAATAAAAAGGGCAGGTAAATATTTAACTATTTAGTGTATTAAAAAATATTACTTGTAAAAACAACAAAATGCAAACTTGAAGGGAAGAAAAACTTACAAAAATATTTTCAAGCGATTATACACGGTCAGCCATCTCTACGTTCAAACTGGGATTCATTTGAGAATTAACTTTTCAACACAAAAAAATCGTTACCCGCAGACCTTTACGAAGGGAAAAGGGCAAAATATCAACAAAAAGGAGGACTTACCGAGATTCTCTATGCAGACCCGCTAATAACTTTCTCGCCAAGTTATTTTGCTTCATCGATTCAATCGTATTTCTAGCTAGCTACGATACAGGATAGAAGGTATTGTTGATGCTGCTATTTTGAATAAGTATGATATATAATTTTTTCATAGATTTAATTTAGTACCTCGTTCTGTAAATTTAAGCATTTTGCTTTAGTAATTTGAATTTGGAAACATATCAGGGAACACGGTAAATATAAATAACGCCAAAAACGGCGATAACTGTATAAGCATGGTAACCCAAATGATTAAGCAACTGTCCTTCTTGTATTCATCTTCTTTTGCTACTGTAGTTGAAAAATATCTGGCAACAGTGAGTACATTAATGGCTTAATAAAACAATTAATACATTCATTTCCGTCCAAATACCAATTTCCATTAGTTAATGTAGTTTTTTAAAAATTTATTTTGGCATTTTTTCCGCCATTCTCAACATTTTATTTTGCAACAACCGTCTGAAGAAACTTCCGAGCGTAATTTTTCTCCCTATGGGCAGAAAGACTTATCAGGTGCAAAACAAGACCTCTTTTTCGGAGTCATTAGCTGATGTTGAAAGATGGCTGCCGTACGTAATGCTAGACACGATCCGGAATCTGAAAGTCCAATTGATTATGTGCAAATTGATGGATTGGTAATGAAAACTTTATAAATAAAATATCATTTTTAATGTCGCATAAATTGAAAAACGGTGTTTTTTATCATTTCAGAGAACGTCCATGTTATGTCTATGGCCATATGCCACGCTGTTTTAGGAATATTATGTTTGAAAATTGAAATATGTAAATTTTGCTTTGTTCTTTAATCAGAGGTACAGAAATTTATTCATTTTATTCTCACTCTTACGAAGTTCATATGTATGAGAACAAAGTACCAATGTTGCTTTTCATCAGAGTGCATATATATAATAGAGTGGAAAGTGCAGAATCACCCAAGGCTTGTCGCGTTTATTCTTCTGTTATCGGGATCTGATTCAGAAATGTATGTATGTGGTCATGCATATATGTACGTACTGTGCGTATAAACAGATACGAATACGCACATACATAATTTTTTTAATTCGGTCCCGATAACAAAAGGTTATGTATAATATACATATATGCACTCTGATAAAAAGCGACTGGAACTTAGTTCTTATACATATGAATATTTTTATACGTGTAAGTGTAAATAAAATGAATAATTCCTGTACCTGTAATAGTATAAAGACGGTATGCAGAGTATAAAAACTAATCAATTGTAAAAAATTATACGTGTTTATTATTATTATTACAATTATACGTGTAAGTGAATAATTCCTGTAGCTATAATAGTATAAAAACTAATCAAATGTGAGAATTATAGATTTTCTTTCAGAAGGTTTTACAATGAATTTCAGTATGTGAAAGATAAATTCAAAAGAATCATTTCAGCCTTATCATGTTTTTTCTTTTCACTGCTGTTATTTTGTAACCTTGTAAAAAAAATCAAATTTATATTTCTTAAAATGATCGATAGTGAAAATAATTAAATTTTAACACTTCATTATTCATTGTTGACAGACTAATATTTTCATTAATGTTTTATATAGTTTCAGATTTTAAATTAATTGATCTGTATAATGTTTATGACAATTGCATTTCATTTAAGTATATTCTGTAGTTATAAAATTGTTGCCAAATTAGTCTAATAAAATTTGGTACTTCAAGTTCTATCATTATCCAAAATATAAACTTTGAAGAAGTTATGTTGTAGATATCCATTGTGGTAATAGAAATATAATAGTGTATTAAATGTGTCACAAGTTCTTTAAAATGTTTTTAGTTTATAGATATATAAGGATATTTAAGGAGCCAGATTTCTTCTAGTCATATTTTTCCATCAAAACTGAGAAATGTACTGAAAATTAGAAGTGTACTTGGGCCAGAAGTGGGTTTGGTAAAAGTTTACAATTGGGTGCCCCTTGTTTTTTGGCGAATCTGTTTTGATGCCAAGATCGGCGCCAATACGACACAATTTCAAGATGGCCTCTACACAAAACCAAAACAAGAAGTCAAAGAATTTCACAAACTCCGTGTCCATGTACACATCGACCTATTTTCACTTCAAAAAACATCAGAGAATTGCACAAACTAGTCATTGCACATTTTGACTTTGTCCATGTGCACGTCGATTTATTTTCAATTAAATAAATCAAGAAGCTAAAACCTTGTTAAAACTCGCATGGTAAACAGAAATGGGGTTTCATCGCCAAAACGGAACAAAATTTTTCGCCAAAAAACAAGGGGCACCCAATTCTACACTAGAGCCGTGGGTTTAATTCACCCTTGATTATGCATTCATTCTGTTTGTAGATGAATAAATGTGTTATAAGTGGGTAAAGTATTGAACTGCAATGGTACCTCAGTATACATCAATCCATTCCAATCTTAAGGCTTATACCAAATGAACTGTTCAGTAAGAAATAAGTGTAAATAATTATTCTGTTCTTATCAAAAAAAGAAAAAATTCATGTTGTTGTTGTTGCAACAGTGTTTAACACTAAAATGCAAATGCAGTGGATGATATAGAAACTACAAAAAAAGGGGGGGCGGCCAAATATATTTCCTCTCTTTCTTTTGTTAGGCATCTAGTTCAAATCACTAGGTCTTATGTTAACTCCATGCCATCTTCATGCTTTTCAACACTCTTTTTTTAACTATTCTGGTGATCCTGACCATTTTCTTCATAGGACTCTTTTCACAAACTTTCTGAAAATTCATTAACAAATTTTTTAAAAAAATTACCTGAAAACACAAAATCACATGAGAAGTCAAAGTTGTAGTGCAGATTGCTTTTTAAATAGTAGTTACAGGCTACTCAATTGTGAAAATACTGACGTTCATGGTCAGTCATAGTATTGTTTCAAAAGAGAATAATGAAGGTAGTATGTGCAGTCAAGACTGATCAAACTTAATAGTATTCCAGACTGATACTCAATGACAAATAAAAATTTTCCTATTCAAACAGGACATAATCTAAGGTACCACTGTACTGATATTTAACCAAACCTGGTATGCATCTCAAAAGAGAATGACTGTTTAAATATTTTACTTTTGTATATAATATTCAAGCAAGTTTTCCATGGAAGATCATGCATTTAGTTGTCTATCCCTGAGTATATAAACTATTTCACGTAAAGAAAATAGTTATGTAATTATTTTATACCAGTACATAAAATGAGTAATCTGTTTTATCACTTATTACCATAAAATAACACATATCTATTACAGAAGTGCCAACTCTCAGTTTTACATCATGTCTTCTAGTCTCCTGTCAAATCACCAGATCTGTTGGTTTTTATTTTTAGCCATTACTGAGGAAAATGTTTCTTAGCCTGATTCAGAACTTAAAATTTGAATTAGACAAATTCTATTCTCATTTTCAGCATAATTTTTTGTTAAATTTTATTTAATCATTGTTTTAATCTGCTACAGACATTTGTAAAACTTTTTTGAAACTTTTTAGCCTAATCTTTCAGCGAGTTCTGCAGTTTTATTTTTTATCCCATCTTGTGATTTTTTCCTCATTCTATTGAATGCAAACAATTTCATAAATATATTGCAGTAATGAACTATTATGTATGGTGATATATTGAATTTCTCTCGGTATTTGAAAGATATTGCTCCAAAGCACTAACTAAAACTTAACCACAATAATACAGTCCAGGTCTTAACACAAAAGTCTTGTTTATCAGCAGCCTTTTATGTTGCATTTCTGTGTTTTCTTTCCTTAAACTTAGCATCACCATCATGCCATTTCAATAAATTTTTGCCTTTGGGAGAAAATCCAGAAACAGACAGCTGTAGCTTTTGAATCTGTGTGAACAAATTCTTAATTATTTGGCCAACCACTAGTTGAATGCTGGTAGTTTAGTCTGAGTTCAAATCGTGGAGAATTGACTAGATGCATTTGTGTTTTCATGTTTTTTCTCCTGTGTAACATGGATATGAGCCAGTTTCTCTTAAACATCCTTTGCAAAAGCATCCGTCTCCTGTTCCCTATCTACTCGCAAGGCAAGTAGTCCTTGTGTGCTTTGTCATAATCAAATAAACAAAACCAAATTGGAAAGTTATTCTTGTTGTTGCTTTTATTATTTGCGTAACTTAAAACTGTAGAACATGCAGTGTGTGAATATGTACTTCATAATGGTAACTAACCTCAAGTGAAACTTTGGGGGAAGTAAGGAAAGCAGAGATAAATATAAATGGTAAACAAGGATGGCTCTTTTATAGTCAAAAAAATATGACTAGAGAGTATCCAGTCAATGTGAAAATTAATATTTTTCAGTACTCATATGTCACAACAGTTGTGAGTATATCTTTATATCTTTTCTTTTGTAGGTTGTTCTTAAGATTATCAAGCACTGCCATGAAGAAGGAGCTGGGGTTACTGATGTTGCTCAGGGTGTATTATTAGGTCTTGGTGTTGACAACCGCTTAGAAATCACAAATTGCTTCCCATATCCACGTCATACTGATGAAGAGGACTTTGATGAAAGTAATTGATTATTCTAATTTATGAAGTCTCTTATAAGTTTCTATTTTAATTAAAGCTTCAATTATATAAATTTGTAATTTTTTATCTTGTTTTATTAATGCAGATTGGATATTATGTCTTACATATAAACTTTTATTTTTTTGCATTTTAGTGGAATATCAGATGGAAATGATGAGGCATCTCCGTCATGTCAATGTTGATCACCTTCATGTAGGCTGGTACCAAAGCACACATTTTGGAAGTTTTTATAATAAGCCACTTTTAGAGTCTCAATTTAATTACCAGAGCTCAATTGAGGAATCTGTTGTTTTGATATATGGTAAGTATAAAATATTCACTGTTTAACACTGTCTGGCAAATTTTTTACTGCAACTGCATTATGAAACACCACGATTTTGAAGTCTCCCGTTCATCGCACTTGTAAGTGCATATTTTTAAGAATGCGTAACTGATTGGAGCTGTGAAAAATAACATACGGAAGGCAGTATGGAATAAGTAACATTCACCATATATGAAGGTAATCTAAGTGTGGTGCCTTAAAGAAGTTCAGTACATGTAGCACGTATATTTTTTTTAATGGCAGATCTTATACTCAACAAGACTATTGGCAAAATTTCAGTGTTTATTCGTACAAGGCATGACTGCATGTTTCTAAAACAGTCAACTTTATTAACACAACCTATTTCATAAAAATACAGTAGGTGTCACGTGATACTTGAACTTTACAGAACTCATCGTCAAGGCAATAAATATAGTGTCTGCTGGTAGCATGCGCAGCTAATTATGAAATAATATGACGCCAGCTGGCACGGCATGCAGCTGGATATGAGACAGCTGCAGAGTATCCCGCCAGCACAAAAGTCACAAAACAAAGGGGCTGAATACAAAATTCCAATAAATGTTATACTTTAAAATGTACATATAAAATGAAATACAAGATATATAAATAGTGATATACAAGTAATAATATAACATGAAATTCTCATTGAAATATATATATTGTATTATATAATACACTCATGTCCATAAATTAAGGATAATTCGGAGTCACACGGAACTACACACATCTTCAAGAATCATAAGCAAATTTCAGGAAGTAACCAGATGACATCGATGGTACGTCACAATGACGAGAGTGATATATAAGGAATACAGGCAAAGAAGTAAAATTGTTCGCAGGTGCTTTATAAGCATTTCAGTGCAATAACCGAATAGTTATGACACAAAGGACACATTTAAATGATTTTTTACGTGGTAGAATTATCGGCCGTCTGGAATGTGAGCGTACCCAACTGAAATTAT
>KK117233.1:11338-47188 GCA_000611955.2 Stegodyphus mimosarum
TTTAGTTTTGTTATTAAGCATCGTTTTCTTCGAAATTACGCCGTATACAGTTCCAGAACAAAATTTTAAGGAGCTCCATAGCAGCATATGTTTAGAATTCCAGCTGCAAGGGTTAAGTGCACATATTTTCACATTTGTTTCAGTCTTTTCTCAATTCATCATATAAATATTCAGTCTTCTTAGTAAGATGACTAAAAACATTCTTTTTGTGTTTTTATTATTAACTTTTTATGGTAACTTTATTTTTTAAATATCAGGTTCTTCGCACTTACGACACATAAAATTCAGTTCAACAGCAAATCTTTAGAATTCCCGATACAGTGTTTGAGGCTGCCATACATATTTTTATATTCGATACATTATTTCTTTGCAAACTATTATCTCGCGCGGCCAGCCGCCTAAAATAGCAATTATACATAAGAAAAAATATAAAACGGCGATATTGATGAGTCCAGCTACTGTAATTTCATAAAAATATTGAATACTTCTAATTAGACATCGGTTAGTTTTAATACATGTTTATATAAATAAATCCCATTAAAAAGTAGAAAAAAAGGTTCTTCATAATCGTGTTTATTGCTTTTAAAACGCTTAGTTTATTACTCAGTAACCTTCCAGATGAAATTTGAAAGCATCTTTAGGCTTTACTGAATAAAACAGCTGGCACGTGGAAGTTACAAGTATTTAATTTCCGGCCGCGGCAACACATTGCTTTCAAATAGCCGAGTTTGATCATTAAAATTGTATATATCTTACATGTTTTGGAATGGTAACAATCTGGCTCGCTGGAAATAAAAATGTTTTACTTCGAACAGTGTTGCCATTGCTCGCTTTCAAATTGTTCAGTTTATGAATTAAAAATTCATTACAAAAGTTATATGCATACATAAACCTACGAAAAACAAAATTACAAAATATAAAATAAACAATGAAACAAATTTGAAATTCAAAATTCGGGCTTCAGGTGCATATGTTCGGGTGGAAGACTACGTTAAAATTTGATGCCTCTAGATACTTCATTTTTTCACAGTGTGGGGAACATATATACATACATGCAGATTGTTCATTATTGAATTTCTGACGCAAAATCCCACATCGAGACTATAGCTCCTTTTGGGTTAATATATATATAGCTCAATGCGCAAAATTCTTGACCAAATAGGTCTCTCACGCTCTTGTACTACTTTCTAAAAATTATATATATATATATATATATTAAAGTTATATGCATGCATAAACCTTCGAAATACTCATAAACTGTTTTCCTTTCCTTATTCATTAGTTAATTCTTCGGCATATAGCAGTTATTCCTTTCAAGAACATTACTACTGACATAAACCTACAGTTACCCAACCATTACAGCTCAGGAATTTAGCAACACTCTAGGAAATTGGTAGTTAAGAAAATGTTTCTTCTCCATACTTGCTTCTTCTCTTTATTTCCTTCTGTACTTAAAACCTTCAAGAAAGTCCCCATACAGCATAATAAATAGTTAGGTCGGTGCTATACAATGGGAAGCGGTTCGAAGCATAAAAATGATGAATTTCATCATTGAAATTGTAAATCAATGATTTAGTGAACTCAGTATATCAGGACTGAGTATTCTGTGTGTGTTCTTGGAGAACATTGTGAAATATTTACCAGGGTGTTTCTTCTCAGGTCCTGAACTGGAACAGTGAGCTGATGAAATGTAAGCTTTGTTCTGATGTACTGCTGGACTGGATAGTAACTGCACGTGAAGGGATTTGAAATCCTCTTTTATTCAATCACTATTATTTACAAACTTCCCAACTCGGGAGTGATACAGAAAGTAAAAGACCGCACTTGGGTCGAACTTAACAATCAAATAATATTTAAATACTAAACCTAAAATAGAAATTAAATCAAAGTTTGCTCACAGAGCGATTCGCGGAGATTGGCCTCTACCTAAAAGGGTGCGTAGCAAGATATACTAATACTAACGCACTTCAAATTGTTTTACAATGCAATCACGTAGTAAGCACTATGGCTTATAAATTTAAACTGCTAGCTGGTCAGACGAACGTTGAGCAGAGTGGCCGTGATCTGAGACTAAAGCTCTCTCACAATAAGAGGTTTCTACCTCTGGCTTAAATAGTACTTCGCTGTACTTCAAAATTAGCATAAGCTGAAAACGCGCGCTTCTTCTGACAGGAAGTTGAAACAGAGAGGAGATAGAAAGTTTTAAATTAAAATAAAACTTGGTTAGTTTAACTAAAACCTTACAAGTATAGTATAGAAATAATGATATACATGCATTCTATTCATTTTTAGTTGTAAATAGAAGTTTTGCGATTTTTTGGCAGCATATATAGTATTAATTTATTGAGCAGTTACTAAACACAGAGGATTTCCAATGATTGAAAAATAGTAGAGTCTCAATTATCCGAGTTGAGGACAGATTCGGTAAGAACAGAACGAATAGTCCTGCTTATATCTCGATGAATTCTGGTTAAGTCTCCCTGTCTTATATTACCGCATTCAAAAGTAGCCACGTGCAATACACGGGGTGAAAGTGACATAATTCGATTTAAGGAAGTCAAAAAGTGTAAGATGTGACACAAATATTAATAAATATTGATCAGTAATAAGTAACGTTTTATAGGCAGATAGTTCTAGTGGGATTTGCCGCGATTTGTTAACTTTAAATCATCGACATCACTATGAAATCACGAATCTCTAAAATTATTACTTTAAATTAAATTAAATTTTTATTAAATTAAAAGACGGGCGTTTGGCTTTCAGAATGCCAGTTTCAAACTTGTAGAATACTTAGAAGTTTTTAGTCTGCAATGTGGACCACCACATGATTACCACACCATGAGACTACATTATTAATGGAAACTGTGTGGATAAAATCCAATAAACATCAGTAATTCCTCTCATCTATTCAATGGACTGGCCTCATGGAGATTTTCCCTCTTTATGTTAGGTAGTCAGTTTACCGAAAAGCTCATCCATCTCTAAGACTGCGAACCTTTATGAGTTTTTTTCATAAGAAATAGCCTGATTTAACCTAATAAGCATGTTCCATTTTCTCTACAACAACTCCACCGCAGATAAAAAGCCACTTGCATTCAGTAAACAAAATCTCTGAATTAGTAGCGTTAATTCAGGTTATTTTTCTCCCGCCTTCTTTAACATGACTTCGTGATGTAATGGTCAGCACGCTCGGCGAGTATTCGAGAGGTCCGTGGTTCGAGTCCCGGTGAGGGCATTACTCATTTTTCATCTTTCTCACTTCTAAGCATCAAAAATCCTAATGGCTCTACAAGGTATTAACGAAAAACTTGCAAGCGACGCATCTCAGGCAGATGTTGATAAAGGATGAGAGAACTGAAAAGGGAACCGGGTCCAGAATCTCTTTATCTGTAGTCGTAACAAACTGATGATTGTTAATATTAGTTGATTTATTTTACTGATACGAACAAATTTTTTAGATCAGGTCCACGAATTCGTCGTGGCCAAGACGGAAGGCACTGGCAAAGGCTTTCAGGACTTGATTGGCGGGTTACTTTATATACTTGTTCAGCTTTGTCCGAATTTAGAAAACGCCTCTGGGGACTAATCTAACGATTTCTTACACTTCTTTCCATACCACCAACCTCCGTAGAGGATTTCTGATTAAAAAATGTGTCCCCATGTTGCAAAGACATTATATATTTACGAATATCCATGCCTTTTTCGGAATAAGAACCCAGGTCGAAAAGTATGGCTGTCGCCACCGCTAACCATCATACTCAGCTGGTTAGTATTAGTAATAAAATACAGAAAATTAGTTATTTTCAACACATTTTCAAATCTTAATTTTACGTCAAGTTTTAAATATGGCGCATTGGATGGTAGAGGAGCTCGAAACGTGTAAAGAGTCCGAACTGCAAGGTCCTAGTTCAAATTTCGCGTAAGGCTTGGAAGTTTGTGCTTCTTTCCCCCTCTTTTCGTGGGTACTATATCAGTTTATTCGGTCTAGTGTATTTTAGGCAACATTATCGGTGGTGAGATGGCTAAAAGAACGATGGGTTCAGCCACTCCTGAAAAATCATTGGAAAAAAAAACAGTTGCATATCGTTTACAAATGGATTTCAGTTTCCAATAAAAGAAGCATCCCATATTATTGCTATCTGTTAATCCTACACTGTGAAGATTTAATTTAAATAAACGTTTACTTCTAATCTCGACATTCACACGCGAAGTACGAAACGAAACTGTTAATACTTTTTATCTCGGGGCAAAAAAAATCAGACAAAAACATGATTAATTAACTTAAAAAAACACACTAAGAGAAAGTCAAATGAGTTTTAAGATATATTATACCCCTGAAAGTTTAGCTACCTAACCCCTTAGCCATGTGTTTCCACCTATTTGAAATGCTGGTGAGAAAAAAAAAGTTGGAACGTTAGAAACATGGAAAACAATTAAGACGACATTTTTCTTACCCTTCCTTTCCAACTGCTTCATCTTCTAATTCTTCCCACTTAAAAGCGCGAAAATATGCGCGGAAAGCCATCCTGGCAGCGCTTTCTGAGTCGCTTAACTGTTGCCATCCATGCCAGATCTAAATATAAAAACCATTTCTTTTCTTTTTCTTGATATTCTGAGCCAACTTTTATGGCTTATTAGCTAATTTTACGCTGATGAGCTACATGCTTTGCAGCCGTTGCCATTTTTAAAAACAAAAGATTTGTGTGCATCTGGGTTTTCACGTGAATTTATATTTCGCGAAAACAAGTGCTACCGTTCTACTTAGTTTTCACAGCCAGAAATTAAGTTTTTAATCTCCTTTTTTTTTCCTCTCGAATATTTTCAGAACAGAAAAACGAGCTTAATTGAGTTGGAAGCACGTGAAAACTATATTGCTACTATTACTGCTGTTGGTGCTACGATCAAATGCCATCTTTTATGAATATTTCAGCATCACGCAAAAACATCGTTTGACATGAAACAAAATAGCATAGAACTGACAGAATTTAAGTAAATGAGATAAATATATCTAAATTAAATTTTAATTCATGTTTTATTAAGCTTATTTCTGTATTAGTCAAGGCAAAAAAATAGCAGTCATTTGTTGCCTAATTTTGGTTCTTATTTTAAAGTCAAATATTTAGTACACTTCTCAATATCATTTTATACTGTATAGTAAGTTTTCAGAATGCAATTTTGAAACATATTAAGGAGTCCTAACCATGTCATTTTTATTACTAGAATAGCTAGTATGTTAAAAAACGTCACTTATTTAAACGGTCACTAAATTTTGTTTTTCCGCGCAAGATTATTTTGTATTGCAGTAAAACTTCTTTAACAGTTAGAGTAACATTGCAAATGTTCACTGATTATCACTGAGTTTTTAAATTCTATCATTTAAATAGATTACAAATTACATTTATTAGATTCATTACTAAAATATAAATAGTTGTAAATTATGAAGAAGTGCATTGCTTTTAAATCACTCAGACTGTTAAGAAATGACATTTATTATTGCAGATTAGCAATAGTTAAACTAAAATTCTCATACCACATCGAATGTTAACAATCTAAGAGCTAGCTGTATGCTAGACCGCGGGGAATATAAATTCAAGCTCTGAAGCCTCGTGAAATGGCAACATTTGCCAGGTACCGTGGAGGATAAATGCCTCGGTAATATTACGTACCGTAATGGGTCGAAGAATTGGACACTACTGTCAATTTCTGTGCTAATATCATGATATCCAGTATTTTGTAAAACGTCGTACATGATTATAAAGCGAGAAGTAAGAACGAGCACGCGCAGTATCTTTTAAGTGGCTAAAAGCCTTATAAATTTGTCTAGTTGCATAGGATAACAGCATGCATATTGCATGTTATTATCGGTATCTAGCGGAACATGGCTACTTGGTTTGTTTGACACTAATTCTGACGAAACGTAGCGACGTGATCTGCTTGAGTACCAACCATCATGAGAGATGCTGTCTGCCGTATCATTGGGTCCAAGCTTGAATCCCAGAGAAGGCTCGGCTGTTTGTAAGAGAATAGTTTCTTTGCGCCATGCAAGCACTTAAAATTGATGGAAAGTCGAAAGTCGTTTCGAGGGATTTGCCGGTAGGAAAAGAGGTGGGGGAGTGTCGGATCCGCCCCCGATCTTTTTTTGAAACTAAAAATGAAGCTGGGAAAGTCATAATATCACCTGTAAGGCGGTTAAACGGCATGCTAACGATACATACAGTCACGCGTTCCTCGTTATGACAGAATTCCTGGACACGATCTGATGTAATTGGAGATAAGTTACAACAACACAGTTCCATAGCTATCACTGTTGAATAGAACTGAAAGCTACCAATGTTGTTACTTAATTACCTAGGATATTTGAGCGTTTGAGCTCCATGGCTGTTAGCCAATTCTGCTCCTTTTTTATTTATTCCTATTATTTAGGTATTAACCACATGATAAAGAATGATGGGAAAAGTATGATTAATAAATACCCAAACTGGTCCTGATTACAACGAAACTGGTATTAATTAGTCTCAGCAGAAATGATTTTGGCACTTTTAACTTTATTCAGATGCCACTAAAGAAAACATATATTGTTGCAAACAATTTAATTGTAATCAAAGAAGGCAATACCATTAATCTGCCGAAAGCTCTTTTGCGATAATTAATCCACATAACAACCTTGTTGTTTTCCTAGGTCCTTTTGATCACATGGTTACTTGACGATGATCAAATACCAGTTACATAAATACTAACTACGTATAATACCTAAGTATTACTTTGTTGCTGTCTGTTTAGTTGTTTGTTTAATTAGCAAGTAGCAACAGACAAGTCTGCATCAAAATAAATTCTAAACAAATCAACAAACAGTAAAACAAGATCCAGCAAATAAACAGGTAGCCAAACGCATCCAAACTAATAAACTGCTAGCAAAACAGGATTTTATCATCCATGGAACTAAACTACTGGTTTAGGTCCAAAGCCAATGGAATGCGTTGTACCTCAAAGTACATTGAGTTGTGACTGACTACTGTTAGGACCACTCTCCTTACGGTGGTGATGGATTTTTGGCGGTGAAACAAAGTCGTATAATGCTACACATTAGGAAATCCAAGAAAAGTTTCTTTTAACCAATCCGCTTTGCATGAAATAAACCCCTGGCTCACACTAGCAATTTTAGCTATTCTTTTACCGACAGTTCCAGTACAGTGAAACTTCAGATTTTAAAAGTAAAAAAACTATGAGTGAAAGAGAAATATACTGAAAGGTTCAAAACCGCAAGAATAGATTAAGGAAAGGATGAAAACTCTAATCAATAAAAGTATTAAAAAAAGATTAGAAAGAAGATAAATTACACGACTGATTTTAACTTTCTACCATACAAAAGAGATCTAAATTGGCTATCTTTCAATCGAACACATATTTTATATTGAATCCAGTGGAAAATAGCGCAAACTTTACTTTCTTTGTACCTATAATGAAATTTCCAAATAAGTAAAATCCAGAACCTTCGCACTCTTTTTCTCTTAGGCTTTATATTTTCAAAGGAAGTCTCATGAAAAATATTGTTCAAAATAAATGGACACTGAAATGGGTTTTTCTATCTCACGTCATTTACTGCTACTTTCCAAATAAAAATTTATTGATTTATTAAACAAAAAAAAAGTTTTTTAATGTCTTAAGAGTTACAAAAACGTATTTAGAAACGTTTCTAAAATCTCCGTTAAGTAAAAGAAATCGAGGGGAGATAAACTCTCCCGAAGTTAAGGAAAAGAAATCGAGGGGGGGGGGGTAAACCCTTCCATAGCTTTCAAGAAGAAATGAAAATGGAAATTAAGTTTTTCACTTGAAAATTATCGAAATTTCAATGGCCATCGGTGGTAGACTGGGACTTTTTTAAACGGGTTTAAACTATTTCTCTCAATTTATATTTGTAATTTGTGTAGGTGCAAAATATGCAGTTGCAAAGCAGAACTCGAAGCTTCAGCACCATGGAATTTTAAACATAATACACTGCTGGCCACCGTAAATGCAATACCCTGAAGGAAGCATACAAATAACATGAAATTTACAACATGCATTAGCGGAGGTGAGATATGCAAATGATTACAATTTCAGCGTAAACGCACATCACGGGCGACTGTGGCGCCACTTCAAAGCGCTATTTAAGATTTGGAGTTTTCGACGATTTCAAGTTTCAAAGAGGAAGGATAGTGGCCTACCGAGAGTGTGGATTACCTTTCAGGGAAATCGGTAATCGTGCTGGACGAAACCAAACAACTATAATGCGGATACGTGATCGTTGGATGCAGGAGGGTACGACGAACCGACGTGTTCGATCGCATCCACTTCACGTGATGACAGGAACATTGTGCGCATGGCAGTGACGGATCGCTCAGTCACATCACGAACCATAGTATAGCACATTCAGTCTGTAACGCAGCATCCAGTGTCTGCGCGTACCATTTGACGCCGTTTACAGCAGAGTGGTCTGTCCGAAAGACGTCCATCGTTTCGTCTACCCTTGACGCAGAACCACAGACGTCTCCGCCGCCAATGGCGCGATGAAAGAAGGATGTGGACGGCAGAATGGAATGAAATTGTCTTTACTGACGAGTCACGCTTCTGTCTGCAATACCACGATGGTCGAATTCGAGTCTGGAGACACCGTGGAGAAAGGATGCTGAACAGCTGCGTTATGCACCGCCGCACTGGTCCTGCACCAGGTATTATGGTATGGGACGGTATTGGATATCACTCTCGCACTCGTCACTGCTAAATAAATTTTGTTGTGATAGCTCTTTTCTTTCTTGGTGTTGCAATTTGGGTGACCAGCAATGTATATCCCAAATGTACTAAGGAAATTGTGCCGAATACACGCTAGTTGTGTATTCGGCAATGTACTAAGGAGATTGTGCCGAATACACGCTAATTGTGTATTCGGCAAGAATAGCAGAGCCCATCGGCTATTTACCGTCACATCACAGGGAACTGTTCAGAAAGCCTATAAAGACGACAGAATAACCGTGCCTTTGAGCTTCTGGAAGGCCACGGAATAACACACTCGAAGGAAGAGGAGCTTTGTGTCAGTTTTCGTGCAGAATATCCATACGACGGATCCGAAAGTTCCTTCTCCTACCATCAGACTCTCGAGAAAGCTTTCGGCTTGACAATATTTTAAGTTCCTCCACACCGCAAAGACATTATGCACTTACAAACATCTATTTATCTATTGATTTCTATTCATGTCTAGATCCAAGACTATAGTAGCTGGTTCCGATACCACTGTGGCAACACAGCGACTCTAAAAAAATATCTGGCTGGCTCACTAAAGACATCCTGCATATTGCCCATTATATGATTTGTATGTTATTGGGAAGTCGGCCGGAAAAAAAGGTCAACCACTTACAACAGCAGAGTGGTATACTACTTCCATAGCAACACTATATCACTGATATTGTTAAGGATCGACTATACATATCGTTGACAACGCCTATTATCGACACCAGAATACTACGTACACTAGTTATTGACATACAGTAGACACGATAAAAAGTTTTCATAATGATGAAATTTTTGATAAAAAGATTATTTCACATTAACCACTTTCATAGAATCATCTTGGTCATATAAGCGACAATGCAAGGTCAACACCCCCATAACATCGAGATGGAGAAGGTAGAGCCAGGTTGTAGAGTTATTAGGAATTTTTGAAAGCAGAAAAGATAAAAAAATGAGCAATGCCCTCGCCGGGACTCCAACCACGGACCTCTTGGATACGCGCTGAGCGTGCTGACCACTACACCACGAAGCCCTGCTATGAAGGCGGGAGAAATACTTTATAAGGTATAATGTCTCAAGCAGGCTTGTCCCAAATCAGCCGTGATGATTTTATTCCCAGTTCAGTCCAAACAGGAAATATCCTCTGGCCATTAATTCCCATTTTAGTCTCCGTTTTACACCCCTCCTATTAACGTAAAGGATGGTTATATCAAAACAATCACTTGATTCGTATAAACCTATTTTCGCATTTGAGCTTTTTTAAGGGCCAATTTCCAACAGTCGTTTTTATTTTTCGTCATCTTTTCTTCCTTTTCTTATTCTTTTTTTTGGGGGGGGGGAGGGGGTTGTTAGCTTGTAGTACTACACTACATTGTTTATGTAAGAATTCGTTTTAAAAAGATCTCTGGATATTCATGGAATATATTGAAACCTAAGAGAGCCGAAAAGCCCTAGTTGATGATGGCGAGTTTTTTAGACTGAAGCATATCTGAACCGTGGAAATAAGAGAAGGATGTGCCGATCGAATAATGGCAATGGAAGTATTCTCGTACGCACAAATGAGAAAGTAAATAGCTAAAAAAGTCGTGTATGTAATAGGGCTGAAGCAAAAGCGGAGGTACAGAAGTACAGTGACTTTTCTATTTTTAATCATAAAAGGGGATGTAAAAACGCACATTGTGTTATATATGAAATTAAGAGGTATTTCTCGATCGGTGTGAGCTGGGAATAAAATTACTGAATCTTTCCCTCTAAAACTGAAATGGGAACAAAACTGCGAGGTTAATTGTGAATGAGCTGAACGTTTGAAAAAGCAACTGGCTGCTGCATGACAATGTGCCGTAACACAATCCCATTCTCGTCAGCTGTTTCTAGAATAGAAAAGTGTCTCAACCATCTTCTTTATTCACCAAATTTGGCATATATATACTACTTTTTTAAGTGAATCATCACCACTCAGGTCCTTATACTAATAGTTCTAACATATTTAGAAAGCTATATTCCAAAAGGTGAGTTCTAGGAAGGAATTAAACAAATGTACTAACGTGCAAAGTGTTGTATACACTTACACCTCTCGTGGGCTCTTCTTCAACGTGTAGAGAGGCGGCAACGCGTGAGTGGCTGCCCTGCTTATAAGGCTAATCGGGCCAGACCTCCTCCTTGAAATGGCAACTCGTAACGTCTATATGTTAGAACTGGACAGTATGAAGAAGATTAGCTGCCTTCGCAATACTAGAAACGCCGTTCCTACGGTGGTCTGCGCAGGCTCGACAGGGGCTTTAAGGGTACTGTCAAGTCTGTCTCGGGCTGTGTGATCGTTAGATGTTAAGTAATTTCAAAGGTTATCCTTGGAGGTCTTGATCTCCGGAGCGAAAAGTTCTTTAAAACTGTGTATGGGGTACTTTGCGTGGGTCTGGGTGGCTCTTACTCTGGCGTACTGGCATATTGTATACACTTATAAGAATTGTTTATTCAAAGCTAAAGTATATTTAGCCCTAAAACTTTATAGACTCATTGCGTATGAGTACAATAAAATATACGAATCTAACATGAAACTAGAAGAAGATATCAGTAAAATCAAATAGTAGTTTTAAAAGGCCTATTGAAGACTAAACGCTAAATGGTCTGCACATAAAGGAATAATCGCATTAAAAGAAAATACATAATGAGAGATAGAGATATAAATAAATAGACAGATAGGTCGGTAGATACGTATAATGGAAAATCCTCCAATTCATTCGAGAGTATTTGAGTTTTGGGAAATAAGAATGAATATTTGAAGACGAGCATTATTTCATTATGCAATAGCCAAACTGATTTCTCACAAAAGCATCATTCTTCGCTCACGCATGTCAACAAACGGTTCTCGTTTGTTGGAGCACTGTAAAGCCAATCAAGCAAACAAAACAAAATACGTTGAAATGAAATATCGATTAAAACGTATAACGTCGGACTAATATACGCCATAAGTTTCCATTTGTGCACATTTAGCTTTAATTTGCCGCTTCCTGCTCGATCATTTAAGAACCATTAGGAGATTCGTCTGCACTCTTTCTTAATCGAGCGTAGTTAGAATCGACAAAAACATGTTCTCTCTAAGAGGGGCACACTAAAACAATAATGGAGTCTTGTTCTAATGTTTACCCTAAAGCTTGGGAACTTCGTTTTGTTTTGTTTTTCCCTTTTCTCCGATTTTCACGAAGATAGAAAAGAACAAATATCAGAAACGTGTGTTGCCACCGCCGCAGACGACATCTCTATCGTTCTATCTCACTCAGCCTTTCCGATACCGAATTCTTTTTTTTCCCTTTCTTCTTATTTTGGGTATGAGAATTTTTTTTTAGGCCAAAACACTGCGTCTCTCAAAAAACAGTTTTTTTTAAAGAAAATTTTCACAGGAGAGACTACGCAAGTCATCCTTTAATCCAAAATATTGCTGGTAACAGTTATTTAGATACTCAGTAAATTCGTCCGTCGCAATAAAATTAATATCACAATGAAACAAGATAAACGGAAAGCTTGGTTTTCCAGTACATGTAACAATTAGGCTCTAGGCTACAGTATATGTATTGCATGCAATCTATAAGGCTCTTCTAGTTTCTTACGTGTGTTCCCTGCAGTATCCCCATAAATTTCCCGTCGTGACTTTTTTTTTTTTTTTTTTTTTTTTTTTAAAATGAGCTACAGTTACACTGCGAAGGCAATAATAACTTTCCTTCTAAAACTGAATATTTAAAACAGACTTTTCTGGCGCTCGAACATTCAAAAGTCAGACGGTTATGAATGGCCTAAATTCGATTATCATAACGTTTACAGGTATACAAATTAAAGTATAGCAAAATAAAGTTTATTATATTTATTTATTATTTATTTTTAACTTTATTCTTTTGCTCTTTGCAATTTCATGGCAAAGAGCAAAAGAATGTGATCTGGATACAGTGAAAAAGCAAAACACAAATAAAAGCAATGTTATCCATGAGTGGCAGGCTGAAGTGAAAATTGTAAACAGATAATAGACTCTAGATGTTTCAGGTAATACCAAATACGACCTTCGGGGTTAATTCAAAATCATGGCTAATTCGAGGGTAGTTAAGAAAATGCAGAAAGGAGGACTAACTCATATTATAATAAACAGAAAAATACAATGAAAAGTTTTCCTGTGTTTAAGCAGTTAAATCTAGATAATATATTCATTTAAAATAGAAGTCCGAACTTCTCTTCGGAGTAGGCTCTGGCAACCATTGTTCCATGTAATAATGGACACGACAGCAACAATATATTCATTTCGTTTACGTCAATTAAATCATTATTCAAAACAAGAAAACCCACCGTTAATAACGGAAGAATAAACATCACTGCAAAAGAAGAAACTAAATTAGAAATATCAGTAAAAGGACAACACATAGAAGAGAGCTTGAACAATGCCTTTAAATTCCCCCCCCCAAATAAAGAAAAACTTGCTTAGAAATTCTATTGCATAACAGAGAAGTTTTTTTTGGGGGGCTAATATTTTCCATGGGCAGTTTTGTTTTGCGATGGTGGCTTCAGATATTAACTTTTCCATCTTTCTGCAATAAAATAAACAAACTCATTTTTTTTCAGGTAGGGTTCGGTTAATTAGGAGTTGATAGCATTCATTTTGTTTGCAAGAGCTGAAATTATGCATATCTATATAAGTACGGGAGATGTAATAGCCATGAGATAGGAGAGTTTTTTTAACTTTATGTACTCTGTTTTCTTTATGCACTGCTCGACACTGAAAATGCAACACCAAGAATGAGTGGTCAGAAAAAAATGAAATTTGGAAAAACGACAGAGACAGCAAGCAGCAATAAGTGATCTTTATTTCAAAATGATAGTCAGAATACAGATCGAGAACGGCGTTGGCTCAATAGGATAAGCGATAAGCGACGGAAAACGTGGGCACTGCCCCTTTACCATTGTGGTTAATCAGTACAGCGCCACGTCCACCTTTATCTAAAGAGACTAGATGGGATAGTCTCGTGTGAGCCTCGCCCCAGAAGCCCAGACCGAGAGCCCTATTCCTCCATTTGCAGTACTGCCGATCAAAAGTGCCTTATGAAGCCCCTGGACTTCACTCTCACCCAATTGCCCAGGCCCAACGTTTACTAGAGATCAAGTTGCTGGGTGGGATACATGACCAAACAAGGGCTTTCTATTTACATTTCATTAGGTTTACAATATATTAATGCAGATGCAGAATACAGTTGATACTTATACCAAGACGTTCAATGCCTGCACCATGTACACATTCAATACATAGTATAATGTACAAGTACCATACGCATTCAGTACAATTAATATTTACACTAGAATTTGTACTTTTGAAACACACATACTGTACTGCAGATGCTAAACTGGAATACCCCTACATAAGACTGAAAGACTACAGTTTTCTGTATTATATTAACGAGGGTAGGACCACCGCGGACAGCGATGTACGAAGAAACACGTTTAGGCATAGAGTCAATAAGAGTTCGGATGGTGTCCTGAGGGATGGCTCTCCATTCCCTTTCAACCATTTGCCACAGTTCGTCTTCTGAAAGAGGCAGGGGCAGAGTCTGCAAACGGCGTCCAATCACATCCCACACATGTTCGATTGGTTACAGGTCAGGAGAGTATGGTGGCCAGGGAAGCATATGTATACCTTGCAAAGCACATTGGCAGATGCGAGCACTGTGTGGTCGGGCGTTATCTTGCTGAAAAATTGCATTAGGCAGTCCCTGAAGGTAGGGGATTGCCACTGGCTGCAATACATTATCCAAGAACCGTTGGGCCGTCATAGTGCCCTGAATACGAACTAGAGGTGACCTGGAATCGTAGGCAAGAATGCCTCAAACCATTATGCCGCGTTGTCGCGCGGTGGGGCGTTCCACAGTTACTGCCAGATTAGATTTGTCTCCACGTCGACGCCACACACGTATGTGTCGACTGTCACTGGATAAACAGAAGCGTGACTCATCTGAGAACACGACGTTTCGCCATTCTGTCATCCACATCGCTCCAGTCCGGCACCATTCTAAACGTTCGCGTCTATGCTATGGAGTCAATGGCAGTCTTCTTAACGGACACCGTGAGTGCAGGCCACGTTCAACCAATCGACGGGAAATGGTTCTCGTCCACACGGGAACATCCAGGGTATCCTGCACATGCTGCAGAATCACGGTGCAAGTGACTAGCGGGACCGCCACAGCTTGTCGGCGGAGGCGTCGATCCACGCGTGCTGACATCACTCTGGCTGCACATGCACCCCTCCTTCTTCCCACATTCCTTTGTTCCAACCATGTTCGCCGTAGCCGATGCACCGTGCTCGCATCCATGTGGGTATCAGCTGGAATTTGACGAAAGGACCAAACCGCCCTTCTCAGTCCGATCACCATACCCCTCGTAAAATCGTCTATCTGCTGGAAGTGCCTTCGTTGACGGCAGCCTGGCATTCTCTCCTATCACACGTATCCTCCGGGACAAAAACCAGCTTTCTTCGATAATTCGTCTGCCAGAAATAACGACACGAATATTGCCCATTCTGCACGTTCCTTCACTTCTATCTTACTTCACATGCGTCGGAGAGCTGCGCATTTCACATCATTCGCATAGCTCAGTGACGTGCGTCTACTCTAAAATTTGCATAAATTTCTGACCACTCCTTCTTGGTGTTGCATTTTCAATGTCCAGCAAGTGTAATTTAATAAAAGACCATATCAATGAAAACATTACCTTAAAAATACATAAATCACTACCAAAGTTTAATCCTAAAAACAGTACATTTTCCTATTAACCGTACTATGAAGCGTTATAATGAGTATACCAACATTTTCGTATTTGAATGCATCTTTTAGAATTTTGCTTCTGTTTCCATAGTTATGCTTGTTTAATCAATAATATCTTCTTCTAAGAAAATTATGAAATCCAAATTAGAAAGCAATGAGATTTCTTTAAAATGACTTGCGTCTAGTATTTGGCCAATAGAATACATACCGATAAAATCCGCGAAAGAACATGCATAAACTGTAGGTAGTAAATATAATAATATTTTAAATCTCAGTTATTGTATGTCAAAATCACAAATGTTTAATTAAATTAATTGAGAAAGGTTGGGAGTCAAATCATTTAAAAAAACTGAAATGTTTGAAACATGTTTAGATGATATTTAATAAAACTTGGCCGAGTTAAAATTTTCTCAAATCTTTGAATTAAAGAAAGATTTTAAATCTACGCTTAATGAAGAATAAATTCAAAAATACAGTTTTTAAAATACTTTATTTATTTAGTACATACAAATGGAATTTAATAAATGAAGTATATAATTTAACTCTTGAAACCTGAGGTTCATTTTCTCAATATAATTTGGCAAAAAGATACGTGTCTAATAATTCAGATTTTTTTAAATATTTTCACGGAATATATATAAGTATATCTGAATACGTATTAAGTATAAAATAGGAAGATTATTTCAAGAATGAACATGGATAAACATTAAACATGGAATACACTATTATTTCTAGAAAATTAAAAGTATAAATTAATGATCCGATTAATGATCTAAGAGACTGCAACAAGCACGTGTTTTTTAAAGGAACACTTCTATAAAATGTCAATAAAAGCATTCTTTGCTATAATTTAAAAGTTAACATACTTAACGGCTTTTTTAGGTTCGAATTTTTAAAGCTTCATATTATGAAGTTTCCTCCCCTTTAAAAAAACCCTACGAAGACACGAGTTATGGAATCTTAAAAATCAAATATCTTTCGCGAGATTCGTGAATTCGAATGTTCCAGCTCTCATATTTAATGGTTTAAACATTCCTTCAGATAACTTTATTACATTTAGCGATGATTAGCTTTTCATGCTGTCCAATTAATTACGTTGACCTATTTCTACTTTTTATTCATGAGAAATATTATGTCTTACTAATAGAACATTGTTGAATCACGGAAACAATACAGTCTTCCGTTCCGCTTGTCAAAATGTAGAACAACACACTTAACAGAAACTTTCTAAATTTCAATGAATGGCCTTGGAATCTCGATCTAGAGGATTCTGTGTCTGTCCAACCGCTTTCCTCTAAATTACTACCACCCAGAATGCAATTCGGACTCACATCCTGTGTAATTACACACGTTTCAGGAAAATGCTCTCGAATGGCAACGGATGCCTGGACATGGCCATTTAGAATATCTTCGTTCACGCACCCACAATTCCTTAATCGCGGGTTATCCTATCGATCGTAGGTCTGCGTGTCTCGGCACGTTCTGTTCACGTTGCTGTTGCAGTAAAAGCCGGCAGCACGGAATGTATTACCACTCACACACCGCATGCGATCACGAGGCAGGCCTCTATTTAGCAAAGATCATGAGTACAAAATGGATGAAATTGTTTGCAGAACTCGAGTTTAATGAATTTCAGGACTAGGAAAAATAGTTTGGTAAGATCGGATTTATCGCTTAGGGTTTTAATTAATTAAAAATAACAACATAGGATGTAATATTAAAGCTCTCTTTATAGAAAAATGCTGAAAACATATTTCAAGTTGACGTACAAACTACTATTTATTATCTAATGCATTGCGATAGAAATTTCTTTTGTTAACAACGTTTTAGGTATAAATATTGCAAAAATTATGAGTTAAATACGTTCCAATTTATATTAAGAAATAGATACTATTAAAAATGAACTAAAGCTTGAAATTATTTAAAAGAATCCACTGTTTTTAATCTCTCCGTTTGTTACAAATATAATACTCACTGTAGTTCGAAACATGAATTAAAGATTTTCGATATTGCTGAAGAACTGAATTTTATGGTTTAAGTGCGAAGAACATGATATTTAATAAATTAAGGTAACACACAAAACGTTAAAAACGTCCCTTTGGGCGTAATGTAAAATCTGAAAGCTTCCAGATTTTATTTTATTTTATTTATTAGTCCAAAGGGGCTCCCTGAAGGACCACTGTTTTTGTTTAGCGATTTTGCATCGGAAACATTAAATGTCGGTTTACTTTTCAAACTTTTGCCACCAAATTGCAGCCCTGTATTATATTTAAAGAAATTAAATAATGAAGAATGTGCATGATGCATGTACGTTTTTCTCATTGTAATAAAACGACGGTACCCAGAGCCATCGAATTTTGAATGACGTAATCCTGCTGCGCATATGGCCATCTGGAAGCCCAAATTCGAAATTTGGAATTTCTTTTATTACCGATTTCATATTTTACAAAACTTTAACTAATTTCTGATTAACAAACTCAAGGATTTCAAAGCGAGCAATGGCAACGTTGTACAGAAAAAACATTTTTATCTCCAGAGCGTGAGACTGTGTACAGGAAATTCTAAAGATATGTTCAGTTTAAAATTATTTTGCGATATTTCTCTTGAGCTGAATTTTGTGGTTTAAGTGCGAAGAACATGATATTTAATAGATAAAGGTAACACACAAAATGTTTAAAAAACGCCCCTTTGGACGTAATTTAAAATCTGAAATCTTTCAGATTTTTTTTGTTCCCCCTTATACGCGGGTCGCGATGTAACAAGCGGCAGTTTTATACTTGAAATATAATAACAACTTGAAGCGGATATTTCCAGTTACGACACCTTTATTAACAGTCAGTATTTTCAGAGGGATTTTAGTACTTCATAGTAAAAGCTTAAAATTTCTGTATCATAAGAGTACATTTTCTGAAGTGGTATCGAAGTTCTTGAAACTTCGTGTAGAATCTTGAAAAACACATAAAAGCTGATCCTGGTAATAATGGTATTGTTAATTCATCTCTCCATGTGTCAACAAAGTTTTAGCATTACGTTCCTACACTATTGGAAGCAAACAGCATTCACACTTTAGCCTTCAATACACGAACCTTCTAACAACGTACATAGAACATTCTAAAGCTTTGCAATACAACACTCGGCATGCTTAAAGAACGAACACCACATAATTCATATTTTGAATACAGCTGAAGTCTCTGGTTACGGTTTTCTACATCTCTTCAGTGTTATTAAAATAACGGCCTTCGGAGAAGCCAGATTTCTCTTTAAGGAAGATAAAGTAGTCTACAAATGCCAGATCTGGTAAATAAGAGGGGTGGTTGAGAATTGCGACACTATTTTTTTCCCTGCTAGCAGTTGCTTAACGGGAACAGAGCTTCGTGACATCGCATTGTCGTTCATCCAGTTTTCAATTAAGCTTTTTCTGTCCTCCGTGCTGAAGTCTCTTCAGAAGTCTATCCTTCAAGTCTCTGAAAAATATGGTGATTGCCTATGCTCCTGAGAAACAAATTCGTCGTTCATTTCTAATTAAGGTCACCAAAATGGTCTTTAGTCGAGATGTCTAAATGGAAGTTTCTGTGACGGCGGTGAAGTTTCTCCAATCCAAGCACTTGATTGCCATTTTATCACAAGTAGAGAAGCAAGTTACACCCTCAAAGAACGTTTATTTGTAACAGTCAGGATTAACTCCCGCTTTACAGTAATATTCTTTGCTCAGCTGAATCCAAGACAGCTGATGTGACACACACCTTTAAATGCGCAGAAAATTTTGTACATGATCAGAAGATATTTAAAAAAAATCGAGTTGAGACGTCTCAGTAATAAATGCTAATAAAGTTTTGTCTTTTTTGGTATCATAAAATGTAACCAAACTTTGATTGACAGCGAATAATCGATAAGTCTAAAATAACAACTAAGATTTGAAAAGGTTGTAAAAGATCCTTTTATTAAAACTAAAGAAGAACAAAAGGCACAGCTGTGGTTACAACTCAGCCAGCACTCATGCCGATATAACTTAAATAACAAGAAGTTCAAATTCAGAATAAACTAGTGGTCGCTGTTTACTACGAGGCATAATTGATCGTTTTTTTTTTTTTTTTTTGAAAAAACCACAAGAAAACACAATTGCCGAACTTGAAATCGTCGAAAACTCCAAGCCTTAAATAGCGCCACAGGCGCGCGTGATGTGCGTCTGCGCTGAAATTCTAATCATTTGCATATCTCACCTCCGCTAATGCATGTTGTAAATTTCATGTTATTTGCATGCTTCCTTCAGGTTGCTGCATTTACGGTGGCCAGCACTGTATATATATATATATATATAAGAACCTTATTTGTGAGAAGAGCTTTTAAAAATATGCCATGTCTTAGGAAAACAAATTTGAGGAATGGTAACAAAGAGCTAATTAGAATTCTACTATAGTTAAATCTGCCAGTAGTATAAACAAAAGCCGGAAATAAAAATTTTTTAGATTAAGAAATTGACAAAAAAGGGATTCTGATTTTATTACTTAACAGCTTTAGCGCAAGTATTTGGCTTGTTTAATTACTAATAATTCCCTTTTTTTTAACTTATAAATATATAAATTCAGATTTTTTTCATAAACGTAACGTCAGTGGTCCAGCAGATAAAATGACTGAATACATGTACATAGAAAAGGATTCTATCCAGCCAAACGGGCTGCTTGCATGAGTGTTTTCATGGTTCTTCTACTTAAATACAAGCCACTTTCCCTTAAAACACCTTCTATAATTATCCCAACCTTCAGGCAGATAGCCCTCACGTGCTTTGCCTTAATTAGTCAATCTAACCTCGACATAAGCAGGCTTGAGCGATGTTCGGATAAGCAAGAATCTCGGATAATATGGATTTCGATCTTTAAAATACACAGCTTAACAAACAAACAAATAAATAAATAAAAAAAGCTTTTTTTATATAAAAAGATGGTACAATAAAAAAAGGGATAATTACTATACCTTGTAATCAATATATAAGTTTATCTACTTAAATATGCACTAGGAAATTCCTTGCACAGAACATAAAAACGCACTAGAAAATGTACGCTATACGGTGATAGTTATTAAGTGACAACACGAATAATATTTATGAATTAGGTTTTCCCCGAACTTTGGTTAAAACAGAATGTCGGATAATCGGGATATTATCCCGAAGTCTGGTATTATTCCCAATCTCTGGAAGCTACATAAGTTGAATTCTCTTCGAAGTCTAACAAAAGCCTTTCCGGATTTCAAAGAAATTACATGTCACGCTTAAAAGTACCTACAATTTCAATCCAATCAATTACAACACAGAAATTTCTTTAAAATAAATACTGGACGAAGAGGGGTGGGAAGGCTTTTATCGACAGAGAATAGCTAATATGTGTTTGTCTCGCAAGGCGATTGAATCGAAAGAACCCTCAGTGAGCGTCTATGTGCCACCTTCCTGCAAAACTCGATGATATCGATTGTTGTTCTATCGATTCATCGATTCTGCCTCGGGAACGTCTGCAGATATACGTGGCGAAGATTAGAAATAAATTGCTTTTTCGCACCGACTTGTAAGCATTCTTTCATATGCACGGTTACTTCCCTCCGTCCCTCCTTCCAATTCCGCATGTTCGCTGCATGATGTTTTACTTTTGCGGCAAAAGGTAAAGAAAAGCTTGGTGATCTTAGATCGGTACATATATACATCTATTAACTTTCTTGTAGTTGCGTGTTTATTCACATTTTGCTAGAATATTTTTCTAGTTGAATCAATGATGGAATTTTTTTAGGCTATTATTCAAGCATTATAAAAAACGCATAGCGCGCATTGGATGTGATATTTACGGTGTACATGTATGAATGCATGCATATATATGTTACAAATTTTAATTTCAGTCATTATACTTTTCCAACGATTTTCGTTTTTTGCAATTCAGAAACAATGCATTTTAGCCGTAACATCTCTGATGTGCGTCATTTCTTGATTAATTCCTTCCATTACTGATGAACTAAATAATTCCTTGATTAATTCCTTTCCAAAACTTGTTTTATGTGCCACAAGGCAGAATCCATTTAATATTCATTATTAAGATTTAATATTCATCGTAAAATACACTGGTGAAATAAATTAAGAGAATTTTCATATTTGATCTACGATCTCCAGAACTACAGGATAGATTTTAATAAAATTTGGTGTGAACAGAGGTTGATATAATACAAACAAAATAAACACTCAACAGTTATAATAGACACTCTTGTTCGTGTGTAACACTCATGGGAGTCTGAAGGTCTGAATCAGCGGTTGCAGAAGACACAAAAGAAATGGGTTAATAGGGGGTATGGTCCCCTCTTACAGCCATACAGGCCTCGCAGCGTGATGTCATACTGGAAATAAGGCAGTTTATCGGTGCCTGTGGCAACTGGTCCCACTCATTCAGCAATGCAGTTTTAATCCTGGATGGTTCACGGAGGGGCGTTGCGATTTGCAATTGCCCTCCCCGGAGTGTCCCAGACATGCTCTAAGGGTTGAGATCTGGAGACCTGACTGGCCAATCCATCCGGCGAATATCCTCACTCTCGAGAAATTCGTCGACCAGAAGAGCTCTACGTAGTCTCGCGTTATCGCCTTGTTAGATGAACTCGGGTCCCACTGCACTCCGGAAAAGGCGAACATAGGGATCCAAGACCACAACCCTATACCTCACACCAGTCACAGAGCCTCTGTCAAAACGTGGAGCGGTGTGCGGCCATCCAACATGATGCCTACCCAGACCATTACACCGCCACTGCCATAGTTGTTGATTTCGAGGACATTGGAAGGTAGGTAGCGGGTTCCTGGCTCTCTCCATATGAAAATACGGCGAGAATCGGCGTTTAGGGTAAAACGAGATTCATTGGTGAACAAACAGAATGGTCGCCCATTGCTCCGTACTTCAATCACTATGTTGCCTGCACCATGCTAATCGGATTCTCCTGTCCGTAACGTGAACGGGACGCAAACAGCCGGTCTTCTGGCAAACAACCCTCTATCATGCAGTCTTTTGGAAACAGTCACCCTTGTTACACGGATTCCTGTGGCTGCATACAGGTCCCGAGAGAGCTGAGAAGCTGTAGCCTCTCAGTTACGCCTCGCTAAAATGGACAAATAGCGATCTTTTCTGAACGTCGTGTCTCTTGTACGACCTTGCCCAGGCTTTCTCTCGATGGATCCAGTATCCTGGAACTGTTTCCATAGGTTACACACGACAACGACGCTGGGCGTTAAATTTAACTCTCTGCATATCTGGACTTGCGATTGGCCTGCCTCTAGCCTCCCCACAATTCGCCACCTCATTCCATCATCTAAACGTTGATGGCTACTCATTTTTACTGTTCCGATAAGAATTTAACCGACTACTGCAAGATAACACCAAGAAATTCGCCGAGGTGTGCTAGAGAATGGAATTCGTCTCACCCTCCACGCTCTTATAAAGCCTGTTTTTTTACTGGCTTCGCATACACACACGTGTACGCTTACGTATTTGCCGTACAAGATTTGCATTTTTATCTAGAGGCAGTGGGTTTTCCTTCCGTTCAGTTCCTTTCATGCAATTCAATAAAATATGCAAATTCTCTTGATTTATTTCACCAGTGTAAAAGAAAAAATGAAAAAGTTAAAATCCCTGTCCAATGATATTTCAAGAATTTAGTTTTAAATCCATTGAAATTAATATTACACGACCATCTTATATCCACAAGGTATAAGAATTACTATAGATGAAATGTATTATTTTAGATAGTCTATAAATACTGCCTTTCTCGCCTAAAACTTTTCAAAATCCATAATCAATATATATACTCCAATAAAAGCTTTCTTAGTCTTTTCAAAGGCATTTATAAAAAAAAAATTGTGACTTACATTTACTTAATTTTCGCACCTTCAAAAATATAAAAGCAACAGAGACACAAAATGTTAGATTATAATTATCACATGATTATAAATGTCACCTGATGATTTCTGATAATAAATAAAGTTACACACAGAATGGATTAACAGCTGCAAAATATGAAACCAAATTATCTGTCTACAACGCTTGGCCATGAGTTGCATACTTGAAACATTACAAAAATATACCCACATGTATGCGTATGCGTTATAGAGTACTATCGCATTCGCCGGTGGGTAGTTCTCGGACGTAAGTAGTGGCACGCCCAGCCAGCATTTGGAAGATATGCGGTTCGGATCCCAACGAGGACATTGTAAATTTTTCCTGTTTCTTACCCTCAAAATATTCTACTGTACCTATGATGTGTGTGTGTGTATATGTAATATAAATCTTAATTTTAATTACACTTTAAAATATCCATTGGCTCTTTTTAATTGAGAGATTTACTCCTCTCCCATTTACATACTAATACTAAATTTTTACATAATTGTATAATCATCCTTTTTACTTCCTTGCATGAATTAAAGGAAGTATTACAATCTCGAAAAATTTCGAATATCATAGTTCAACAAAAATATGCAATTTGGCCGCTCTTCGAATACATTTGAACGATGTTTTTGCGCAACATCTGTTCGTACGAACAGAATAAGGGATTTTTTTTCCCAAAACGGTTTGCAAAATGGATTCAGAAGAGATTTTGTTCGTGATGTACGCACGTACAGACATGACGAAAAGATCTCGTCCGTGAAAGATGTCACAGAAAATTGCATACATACGTACGCATGTACCTTGCATAACTCAAACCAGTACCGTAGAATTCTGAAATTTTGCGTATGGGACTGCAGCTTAAAATGAAGTTGTGCACATCTCTTTTTGGTTGCAATCGGCCGCATATTCACCCACTCTGTTACCCGACTCGGTGAGCTCAGTTTTTTATTCTTATATGTTGGTAAAATGCGCCTTTTTTGTTTTAAAAAATGATTAAATTATCTTGTTCTTATGTTCCTGTTAAAGTTTTTATGCCTTTAATTAATCCGCATGCAGTAGTTGTAGAATTATCAACAGTTTAAAAGTTATTTAAGTGGTACTACGTCTAACGAGGCCGCCAGTTGTTTACAGGTGAAAATCTTAGTAGAATAGTGAGTGCACCAACTTCTGTGTTTTTCTGAAGAGTGGGACCGAAAGTAAACTTTCAATTTTGTGTACCGAAAAATTTGGCCCCTGGCCGAATTGCTTGTTTTTGCGTAGATACTCTACTTTTAATTATAAAAATTGTTTTTTAACTGTTTTTAACTGTATTTAATGTTTTACGTTTTTCTGTATTTTACAATTTTTAGTGAAAATGTTTTGAGATTTTATGTATTTTTGCCTTGCCGCGAAATGAGAACTGAATTAAAGAGAATTATATTTCCAATGAAGTTCGAGGAAATAAGTTTAAATGAAATGCAGCGAAAAATGTGTATAATTTAATAGGCCGTATAAGGAAGTCATGTGGTGCCCACATTAGATTTTTTAATAGGCGGAGCTGTTTAGAATTTTGAAATACCGCTGATTTAAATAAGCAGTAGCCTCTTGATAATTTTCATTTTAACGTATATTTATGTAATTCCAAGAGCAGGTTCTTACATTTTTGTTCAATCTTATAAGTCATTACTTCAAAAATGAGCAATATAATCTATGCCATAATAACCGCTCATGGGGAAAGATTATAGAAGAATGAGCAATATGTAATTTCTGTTCGTCAAGTCTTTTGTGATGCTCCTATTTTCCTCTTTATTGCTCTTCTTCGTCTAATGATTACTGTCACAATGTTTATTATTATAATGCTACTTATATTCTAGCAAAATGGTACTTATATACCAGTAAAATGGTTTAATGTTGGTTAAAAAAAGATTTTTGACAATGCTGTGTACAATATTTATCCTGTGCTCTTAAAGAAATTTTTAATTTATGACCATTTCAAACTATATGTCTCTAAGAATCAAACATGTTCGTAAATAACTGCATTATTTTCGAGTTTTGTAACCAATTATTACGTACGTTTTATGAAGCAAATAACTCTAACCTTTTGATATTTGTCAGCTAAACATCCCACAATCTTCAACCAAGTTATCGAGATTTTTTTCAGATTAAATACTAGTTGATCACGTGTCACGATTTTTCTCCACATTCAACGCTATTTAGTCAAGCTATCAAAATTTTCTTCATTGTCAATAATGACTACTATAATTATAACAAAGCGTTTCATGGTGACCATTTCTCTAAGACACTGATTCTCAACTTTTTTTTTAATTGGTCGCGGTTTTTTAACGATTTCAAAATTTGGCGGCACGCAAAGAAAAAGATAAGTTTAGAAGTTGTTTATTTACCTATAATACACTGTGTAAAATAGTTTATGATAATAATTTTGAATGTAAAATAAAATAATATGTACTACAAAAGCAGCAGTACGTTTATTAAGGGATTTATTATTACAAGTTAATAATAAGAATACTTTTAATGAGAAATTTGAGTTTGATGTTTTTTGATAATTTCATTTATATTTGGTTGTAAAAATGAAATGGACACAAATAAGATGTAGAAAACTGTAATAATATTTTTAGATCTTTTTTGGCCATCATGGGATAATCGCATCTGATGTTAATCCAAAATGAATTAATTGATTCTTCCGAATACTTTAAAATTAAATCTCCATTATTAGAAAGCGAAATTAGTTCCTCTTCTTCACTTCATTAAGCTAATTCAAATACAGAAGTATTCGTTATCACAAATGGATTACGAACCCAATCGAATTTTTTACATCTGAATTTGGGAAATAATGAATAATTCTCTCCTCTAATGTCGTCAAATGCTCAATGACAATTTTATGAATAATTTTATTAAAATCTTTTAGGACTGGCTCAAACTTTTCCAAATTGCCTTCCTGAGTTTTATTCTTCCATAAAGTTATTTGTTTTTGGAATCTCACCAATTTATGTGTTGAGTTTCATACGTTTTCCTTCGGCCTTTGCACACCTGAATTTATGTTATTAAAAATAGCAAAAATGTCTGATAAGTAAGCTAATCTCCCATCTGCACCAATCAGAACTTCTCAATTTAAATTATACACTGAACATGAGTGAAAATGCTCCGAATTGCGCTGTCCTCCAGAGCACCAAAATCGGCAACTGGTGCGCTTATTAATGTCTTAAAAATCGAATTTCACCAATTCTCATGTGTACTGTATACTAGGATTAAAACTATTATAATTTTTATTACATACATTTTTAAAATTTGGCGGCAAACTTTAAGAATTTGGCGGCACACAAAAGTTTCGCTGCACAGTGGTTGAGAATCACTGCTCTAAGAGAATGTGACCATGAAGATCCACAGATCATTTCAGGGTGTTAATAATCCTGAATTGATCATTATATCTGCCTATGATATAAATAACGGTATTAAACATCACGTCTCTAAAGCGACCACCTCCAGAGAAAACAAAAATCGTTTAAAACCGCTACTTTTCATCTTAAGGAAGATTCACTTAAATGATAAGAAATGACACCACGTCAAATAAGAAAAAAGTATACATAAATTACGATATTGAAAACTGAAGGATACGGTTAATTTTAAACACCAATCAGGTACATTTTCTGCTCTCAGAAATGAGAATCTTTTTGAGATTTTACATAACTCCTGAGAGACAAATAAATCTTTCAGGAAAGTATACACTGTTCTACTATTATGATTGACACTTGTATAGTTTTAATAAAAATATAACAATTTTAATTCGCTATCAGAAATGAAATCAGCGCCTGCAGGGAAAAAGAAGATGAAGTCTCCGAAGATTACGACAGGGATTTGCCATGTTTGCTGCTGGCGTGTTTATTTTAAACTGCTATTTGATATTCCTCTCGAAGGAAAACGATTCGACAGTTCCTTCATCGAGTCATTTTCGAAAAGCATTCAGGGGAAGCAAGATTCCATTTGGACCATTCGACTCGATTCGTAGAAGAAATGAAAAGGAAGTATTGAATTGAATTCCTTAGAGGCAGCTGCAATCGTTCATCTGGTTTCATCTGGGTTGTGTTTAACTATAACTTCGTTCATTTATTAACTTATTTATGAGTGGAAATCTTGACCTATTGACTTGAGAAATGGATAAATTTGTACCTGTTGGGAAAACATGGCGCATTTATTTTTAGCACTTAAATGTCTTTCCGAACTGTCGTATTCTTCCCGCTAAAAGAAAAAAAAAGATAATCGCACGAACGTTGTAACATTCATTATTTTAACTAACCAAGTTATTTTTAGTTTGAACTTTCCTATCGATATCTCAAAGTTTCAGTTGCTGCCCGAATGTAGCGCGAGCGAGATATTTATGCAAATCCCATATATCTGATAGCAGTTTAAAAGGCAGGAGTTAACGAGAAGAGACAGAGTCTTGGATTTATCGCCGTAAGGCTGTGCGCGCAAAGATTTCCTCTGTCTAGTGAAAGTTCGCCTTCATAGGCAATTGCAATTACTAGTTCTTGCTCGTGAAATTCGCATTATTGCATTTCACTGAGAGTTAGGCTTCCCTCCCGTCTTAATTAAGGTTAAACTTAAGTATTTGAGTTGTTAACACACTTTATTTCATATTATTTTAGTTCAGCCTAAGTAGTGGCTTACTCTCAAGTTGGAGAGTTGTAATTATTTGAATTAAAGGGTCCTTTAAACCCTCCTTCTGACTTTGCAGTTCTTCAACACTAAAGGACATAGCCTAGATTTGCTCACTGTCCTCCACGTAGGGTTTCACAGCGTATGTTTAGCAAGAAGATTAAGAGATTACACTTAAACCCTACAACGTTATAGTGGTTAACGGAGTCAGTTCCTAAGCAGATGGGTCTGGTCGATTGTGAGTTAAGACCTGATATTTATAGTTGGTCCATAAATCCTTGAAGAAATTGAAATTCTAAGATTTTTTCCACCATAATATTTTCAATCAAATTTGGTATGGAACTGTCTGTCACCAATGGCACTCCAAAGTCTACAACAACCAAAGACAGTCACCCACATACCTATCCATGACTATCCATGAGGCCTGCCCTTATAGCTACGATATCAGGTCAGGTAGAAGAGTTTGGGTCACCAAAACAGCGTCACAGACAAAACCAGTAAAGCCCCAGCAGCATATTTCGTAAGTGCGCATCTGTATCGCTACAGAAGGAGTGGCTTCGAGAATGGAGCAATGGGCTTCCAGTAATATTTCTAGCATTTCACATGACCTTTGCCGCGTTTTAAGCAAGATGGTTGAAAATGTTTTTGCCACGCAATTTCTTGGGTAAAATAATTAAAGCACCGTGCATTTCTTATGAAAATTTTCAATTAGAGTTTGGATCAAATATAAGCATAATTATTATTATATACGCATAATATTAAATTATATATGTAAATATATATTATATATGTCTTAGCATTTTTTTAGTCTTGCATTTGCAGTCTATATGGAAAAAGATATTTTATAATAATAGCCAATGCAAAGTTTTATTCAAAGTAAGCTTCCTAATTTGCATTCCTACACATTTAGTGTGTTAAGTTGCACAATAATAACTGTTTACTCTTAAATGTATTACTTGCACAACAAATAATCTTCAAACAGAATGAATTTGTCTTATTCACAACGTATATATTTAAATTATTCATACGTAATTTTTAATGTGAACAATAGGTATAATCAGACCATTCAGAATATATATTTTGAATCTTACACTTTCAAAATCAAAGGAATGTAAGCACTGAGATAAGAAAATGCTAGATTCATTGTAGTACTCCCAGTGATTTTCAGCTGAATAAAAAAATTGTACACTTGAATTCTCTTAATCCACAGGTGTTAGTACATGCATAATATTGGAGGTTTTAAATGTAGCTTGGAGTCATTTTTTCTAGATATAAAGAGCGACAATATGCCACAAACATGAATTCGAATATCCAGCGCGTGATAAGTTTCTCAAAAGTGAAATGTTGACGGTTAAATAAACTTATAAAATGAAAGCATCAGGAGATTTTCTACTAAAATGACAGCAGCACCTATATGCTACACATTTGTAACTACGAAACAAATGAAAAATAAAACGTGAACAACAACATGCGCTCATCATATGCGCAGTTTCAAAGATTCAGCGTCACAAGAGCCATAGAAACTCACTGGTCCATTTTTGAAACCCCTCCCTCAGTGGCAACGCTGATGTGCGCTTATGAATTATGCGCCCCTGCACACTAACGAGACAAAACTTTTAACGCCTGGAACAGGTAACTAAGCTAGATTATCGATAAAACAAAAGGAAAAGTAAGTAAAATGGTTACATGGCCAAAGTAAATAATATTAAAGTATATAGGAAAAAATAATGGCTACTGAATGCTTCATTTTTGGCTGCAGCCATCATCCGTACCTCTAGCGATATGTGACGATGAGTAAAACGCAATTTACAACAACACTTAAAAACGTTATGTGGTGTAAAACTGCCAAAATTTGTAAAGGTCATATTCAAATAGTGGCTGATAAATGCTATCTCTGTAACTATTACTTGACACAGGGAATAATGAATGAAAAGCAGTTTTCTGCTTACGCGCATAAGAGAAAATAACACAGGAGAAATAAAGAAAGCAAAATTTTAGCTAGCGAATCTTAAACCTTATCAATGTGTTGTCTTTTCCAATGAGGTTTGGAAGAAAAGCCCTTTTTGAATTCGAATTTGAAATGATCTCCTTCGACATGAAAGTATCATGTGTGTTAGTCTTCTGAAAAAGAAAAGAGAAAAAAAACATAATTGCTTTCCTTCTCAACAGGATAGAGAGGAATTTTAAAGTATCTTCCAAAAGTGCTCGGAATTCGTTCTTACCAGATAACAGAAAACAAACTACTGCCGCGTAAGCATGCGTTTTTTTGAAAGACTGCCGCCCGTCAGTACATTTTATTTCCAGTGCGGGAAATAGTTGTTTGTTATATTCAGACAGCTATAAATTCCCAAAGTAAAACGTATCAGTTACAGAGTATTTTCTTAAGCAAATTTAAAGTTTTTTTGTTTTGTTTAAAACGTATAATTCACCCGGCAGTTAGTAGTTTCTACTTTAAGGTTTTTTATTTATTTTATTAGCACACTAGGAAAGCCAACGGTGCTCTTACTTACATTTAACGGTACTTAAGAAAGTAGCTTTAAATGTTATCAGATAGTTTGTTAACTTGGAAGTGATGAATATGATTCCCTCCGAGTTTATCTTTTTCTGTAGCAGTAACAACACTGTCATCAAGAATCAAGATACGGACAATCAGAAAAAAAATTTTTTTTAGTCTTTCAGATTTGTTACAGCTGTTTACCGCTTGCCTTTCAGATGATATACAAATTAATGTGATTTTATTCATGGATTCGGTTAACACAGGATGGTGTGAACGCCCCGAGAGCCATTCGGCGTTCGTTACCATTTTGGCGAACAGATACCACTAAAAGTATATAATACTAATGGTGTTACTCTAGCATTATTTCGTCAGTCACTAAATACCTTAATGTGACGATTTGTTATCATGCGAACTTTAGGACTTACGGGATGTGAAGAGAGTTGCTGCATGTTCTGTTTCGCAATATTTTAAGATGTTGCTAAATTTCCCAATATCAGATCTGTTACTGATTAGTTTGTTTGCCCACGGTGTCCAGTTGATGGGGGATCCCTTTTGATGTGATGTTACTGGAGTCAAATGCATAGTAATACGGAGATTTCCTTCTTCAAGACTTAGTAACCAATTTCGCCCATTCCCAACTCAGCTTTGACAATTTTACCTGCAAATAAGTTTTACAGGAAGGAATTCAACTGCTTTATTCCAAACTGAGCCTGACCTAGGTACATTACTTTACCGCATTTATAACACAGTCCGCATTAGCCTCATCTATAGATAAAATAAAGTAAAATCAATACTCTGGACTATTTCTCCTTACAATTAGTAGATTAGCATACCTACTGTTTACTTCCGATTCTAAAATTCCTGTTGCAATTTAAAAGAAATGCCACTATAAATTAGGGTATTCTCGCTGCTTTAAGTATTGATATATACCATCATTTTTACCAAAAGTATTTAAAACTCCTGTAGTAATCATTATAGTACAGTGCAACAAATAACAAGCGAAAATGTAAGAGAAAACTTCTAATAAAATCTGGTCCTTACTACGAAAAGTTAAATGCAAAAATAGGCTAATACAAATCATAAAACTGTTTTTATGTAAAGAATGAAAGGTGAAAATTCATAAACTCAGCCTTCTTTAATAAGAGGCGATGAAGAATATTGTTAATGTGAGAATAATCAGATACTTATTAAACTAATTTTTTTATTATTTCTAGCTTAATTCTTTACTTTGCATTATCAATTTCAACTCTTAAACACCAATTTTTGCCAAATACATTTTGGGGACAAAAAAGATGGACGTTTTTGTTTTTTCATTGACAAAGAACTTTTAATTTGCAAGACAGCCTTTTTATCCGACATATAAAATTATTATTTTAACTGTAACTCTAGTCACGAATGAATTCTACCATATTACTAAAATTCTGCCTAACGCTTAGGAGGACCCAGTCTTGAATATTTTAATAACTTTAGCCAATACTGAGTAGTACTCCACAGGGTACATCGGATGGTCTCCCAAGCCTTCTATTACTTTAAATCCTCCCACGCTTTGAATAATCCGTTCCCCTGACCGTAAAAAACTGTTAAATGTTTTAAATGAACTATTTCAGGAAATTTTCCAACAGATTTCGCTTTTTCTACCCACAGAACTAATTCACTATTTTATAGTGATACGATATATTTTCCTGAAGAAGCAAAGACCTTGGAATAATACAAATCCCAAGGAAAAATTATTGAGGAATTCAAAAACGCGCACTTTAAGATAGTGTTTATTATGTTTTGGTAAAAAATAATGTCATAAATACATATCGACAGTGCGACTACAAAGTTTTAAGTTTAACTGTTTTAACAAATTCCAACAAACTTAACTATAATTGACATTTATTACTATGACATCTCATCTTGCTTTTCCTAAAATATCGCCTGCGCTTAAAGACAGAATTTGCTGTGCAATGAATTAATCTTATGCTTTGATCCAGTAAACATATATTGTCATGGATTTGAAAGGAAAGCAAAGCAACATTTCATGTCATATTCTATGCAAAAATGGTAAATATTTTTCTATTCACGAAGGACAACAAAGACACACGAAGACCTTTACAAGAACATTTACATTCACGAAGACCTTTACAAGATTACTAAAATTCTGCCTTATGTTTGGGAGGACTCAGTTTTAAATATTTTAATAATTTTAGAAACATTCTAGAATTTTTCAAACAAACTGTGAATGAAAATGAAATTTTTGGCTGTTTATGACTCCGAAAAAAAACGGTATTCATCTACTTGGTTCCCAATGGCAGCAGGAGCTACGGTTTCAGAAATTTGGAGTAAAGGCCAGTGACGTTTTTTGATTGGAAAAGGATAATTTACACTGATAATTTCCATATTTATAAAGATGTAATAGGCAGATTTCTGAAGAGAATTTAGAGCGTCAGGACTGAAAAAGGTTCAGTAGATTTTCGGTTTCTGCTGCTCGGCGAGACACTATCACACAATCCGCTATCGTCAAGAAGTTTTTAGCAAATGACCTAATTCTGAATCACTTTTCTTATTCACCAGATTTTCGTAATTACAAACTATTTTCTCTTGCCTAAATTCCCAATTCAAAGATCATTATTTTAACAGCAATGAAGACATTTAGAAAACGAGATTTAAACAGTATTCCAAACGATGAGTTTGTGACGTTATCGGACTTTAGCTCGCACGTGCTCCTTGGTCTGTTTCTGTTTACTGGTGTCGCGATTCGCACAGATGGGAAGTGTGGCTTTACGAGGCTCTTGTGTCCTTAAAGGCGGTAAATAGCCATGTGAATCGAATGTGAGTCTATTCCATGAAGGTACGAAACTTCCTACCTTCTTGGTGTGTTCTGTAGCCACCAATTATCTTACTGCCATCATAAAGTGCACCCATGCGGTCGCGTCGGATACTTAAATTGTTTCGCAGTGCAACCGTCTGACTGACCCTCGGGATTGCTACAAGTTCTAGAAAGGAATGAAGCAGCTACATGAACATGTCAAGTATTGTAGAGACTTATAAAGATTATACACTGATAGCTAAGAAGTCAGAATGTTGGTTTCTTTCAGCTTTTAATTTTGTACGAACTTAATCCTATAATTTTATTGACGTTCTGCGTATTGTATTTATTGCAGACGATCTTATCTACAGGCTGAGTAATGTCCGGAGAATTTTGCAATGTGATATCTTTAGAGCAGATATTAATTTTCGAGTTATTCTTGGGAAAATGCTTATAGAACAAGTAATACAATTTTTTTTAATAGTCAGTTCCTACTTATGAAAATTTTCTCGACATAACGGGACATTACATCCGCTTCATCGAAGTCTATAAAACTACAATTCTCTAATTCCATACACTTTAAAAATCTTTAGAACTCTGTCTTACTGTTGCCAATTATTTTTGTTAAATATTACAATCCCATTTATCACAGTCATGTACTATTATTTAGAAGTTGTTATAAAATTAATTTTTATAACACGAAAGAATTCCTAATAAACGGTCATTGTGTGTAAGTCTTAATATGTAAAATTTCAAATTTTAACAAATTTTAATTATCTTTAATATGTGAAAAAAATTGTATTAACATCAAGTGTCATCCACTGCAAGTTTCAAAAAATGTATTTGAACTTGAATGGATGAATAAAAAGTATTTTATTAACGATTAAAAATTTGAACAAGATATAGGAAGAGTGTGAGCTAATAGTAGAAATTTAAATAGAAGACTGACTACAAGTTTACTTTAAAGAAATACTGAATTTTATAATTTCAGTTTAATGCATTTTAATATTATTTTCGAAAAATAAAATTATCTGATTACTTTTGTGAGATTATTTCCATAATTTTCTCTTCCTGCTAGGTAAACATCAGAATTTTTTAATTAAGAAATTTACCTTCGGTATACAGCGAGCGGACAAACGGATTTAACTCTGGTCCCTTATTCAACGTTAATAACAAGTGAGTACTACAGCATTGAAATAATATAACGTCGCGTATTTATTCTTGAAAGAAGGAAGTGCGAAAATGCATTCTTCCAAAATACGCCTAATTGTATTAACAATGTCACGAAGCACGTTATGATCCTTGAATGAAATAATGTATGTTAGCTACCAACAAGTAATTAGATAGTTGTGGTAGTTGAAGAAAATTTCTAATAAGTAATTAGAGATAAGTTCAGTATGCAGCCAAAGTTGTAGGAGCTGTAGATGTTTCTACCAGCTTTCAGGACCTGTCTTAAATGTGTGCTGAATCATTTTATTTATTTAATTAAGGTTGTATGATGAGGTTTATTCATGTTTTTATTTAATAAAGATTGCACGATGGGGTTAATTAATTTTATTTAGTTAACTGATCATCAAAGCAACTACACTATGGAAATATTAAACTGAAAATAACGAAAATACGAACGATGCATAAATAATCAAATAAATACTTCGAGAAGATATTTGGCTAAAAGGCTCTCCAGTTCTGGAAATAGTTTCAAAGAAGCTATTCTAAGAGTAGATGAAGACAAGGAAAAAATTCAACATTAATTTTAAATTATCATTTGTTCATATTTATGCAATTCCTTTATTAATTTGTATTTTTACCACAAAATGAATTTTGTGAATAAATGTTATTTGTTTTAACGTAATTTAATTGATACAACATAAGACTCGACAATATACACTGAACACTGTCAAACATTTTAGTGTTTATCAGTGTTGAGTCTCGAAATAATCTTTCCTCCTCAACTCTAGCTTTGAGCTGAGAAGGTCTAGGGAATTGTTATTCATTCTCTACCCCAAATTGATGCTGCGAAAATTAAGCATTAGATTCAAAAGATTTCACCATGTACTTCATTTAGTAAATTTCAATTGTAATTTATTAATAAATGTTAGTATATTTTCAAAAACAGTATTTTTAAATTTGGTTTTCATTAAACGTAGATTTCAAACTTTGCTTTAATTATTAAATAAAAATTTTATCATCAGCATCACTCTAATTTATACGTAAGATTTGTGAACCTTTCGAGATTCGGATTTGAGAAAAATTTAGGATACTACTCCCCTTCTGCGTTTCTAAATCACTTTTGCTGCCCAACTGGGATACTGGTTAGTGACTCTGACTACCGTACAGAAGGGCCTAGGTTCGAAACACGGAGAAGGCATGGACATTCGTTAACGTATAGGGTACTTGCGGCATACGGACACTCTAAATATAAGCGAGCCGAATGTTCTCTCGTGTGGTTTGTGGTAGGGA
>KK117233.1:47220-66806 GCA_000611955.2 Stegodyphus mimosarum
AGAGGGGTGAACCCTCGGACAACCCCCCTCCCCGGGGTGGGTGCTCTCCCTCAAAGTTGTAGTGAAGCTGTCTTAGCATCTTACCAAAGACAGGTGCAATCTTGTTTTCTTCCCACAATGAATTTTGTGGACATGTTCTGATATCGGGCAAGTCAGATTAGTCACAACAATAACAAATGCTAATGCATTGTGTGCGCACGTATAAGATTTCTTTTCAGAAAATGGGCCATTAATTTTCCTGAAATCCTACAAAAGTGTTAGAAACTTATGTAATATTTTTCAGAGGTGCATACGAATCTCAGTTTTTACTTATGGACGATAATGCTCGTCCACATCGAACACACTTCGTTAACGAATTCCTTGAAAGTGAAAACATTTGAGAGAATACAGTGGCCAGCAAAATATTCTGATCTTAAACCGATAGAGAACTTACGGGGCTAACTTGGAAAAGCAGATCCAAAAACTTCCTATTGATGTAAATGCCATGAAAGCCTTATTGCTGGAGGACTGGAACTTAATTCCTCAAACTGTGGTTAACAACGTTATTGCCAGTATAAAAACACGTTGTAGAAGTCAGGGGAAATAATATTCCACATTAAATTCATAAGTCTTTAATTTTTTCTGAGTTGGTCCTTTGTTCCCCTGAAGTCTTTAGTGAGACATTATTTAACATTTTTATCATTTCAGGCTACAGTTTTATGTCATATGGATATGCAATGCTTTTAGCTTTTTTTTTTACTTTGCACTTATGTGTTGTGATGTTATGTATCATTTCATAAAAATTCATAATATTAAAGTTCACAATTTCTCGGAAATCCTTAATTTCATACATGCAAAGATAATTTTGATCATGATTATAATTCTATTTATGTATACTCTAAAATTCTTCAAAATATAATACGGATTTTTAATTTAATATTCGCAATGCACAATCAACCTACTGATACAGCTTCTAATGCACGTCAAAAAACCATGCACCGCATTGGCTTTTTGACGTGACGTTCTTGGTAAGCAAGCCACATTAATTCAGAGTCTTGTACGACCCTTAATAACTACTAGCGTTGCTGCTTTTGTAGCGTGTACCATGTGCAAGACATTCTCCAACTCGACCAATCTTCTTATTATTTCTTCTCACAATTTCAATGAATTAATTCTACTAATCTTCCTCATTTGGAGCCTTCCATCATTTGAGAACTTCCATCATTCACATAATTAATTTATCTCTGGAAAGTCTAAAAACTCTGCATGCACTTTTGGCCGAAAAATTAATTATATGAACATTCATTCATATAATTAATTTTTCGGCCAAAAGTGCATGCAGAGTTTTTAGACTTTCCAGAGATGCCAGATCTGCACCAAAGAGGAATAATATCTGGGCATTAGGTGAGAACTCCAGAATGTTCCACCTTTCATCACACTTCGTTTCTAAAAATTAGAAGTAAACTAAACACTATTACAATCATTTTGTTCTATTTTATTCCAGTTTTTGCTACTATCACTGCAAAACTTCCTTGTAGTATATATATTTTTATTAACGTCAGCGGAAGAATTATAAATCTGAAGAGTACTGATCCTAATTGTTATGAATTACCGATTCTATTGTATTTAAAAACACTAGGCTGCCGACAACAGCTCATTTTTGAATCTTACACATGAGTTTTATTTTTGATCGGAAAATAATTTGTATATAATTTGATATTAGAATATCCTTGTTATACTGACCACGTATCGGGTACCTGGAAGTAACACCGGACAGTCGGTTATATCAAGGCTAATTGACTAACCCATCCATCATCAAACCATGCTAGAATAGTATGGAAAGAAACAATGGATGCTAGTGTAAAATGGGTTTAATATTTTTTTAAAGTTCAGTTATAGCAAAGCATGCGGGGTCTATATGCCTAACGGCAGGGATGCCTTCGTGAAGGACTTCTAAAGGGAAATTATTTCACATTACTGGTAGGAAAAACTGCAAAAACGCTCAGCCCATTAGCTTGGAATCAAACCCAATACTGTGTTCATCAACCCCAGCATTAAACCTACCAGTGTTCAGCTACTTTACCGCTCGGCCACTGGCAGGCAGGCTAGCAGTCGAAAGGTTCAGAGTTCGAATCCCGGTGAGGGAGTATTGATTTTTCATGTTTGAAATTTCATGCTGTCATGTTTCATGTCTCATAATCGAATGACAGTATAAACGTTTCCCTTCTTTTGAACGTTCACAGGGTTAACTTGCATTACATTTTAAGCCGTAAAATGCGATGAATTACGCATTTTACTACAAAAGTGTATTCAAAGTAGCATTTCGGATTTTTTATATTTATTTATGTTTTATACCTTTACATTTGGATTTGGTTCTGTTCTACATATAGAACTGCTTACATGTCACACGTTTTTAAATACAAACTGAGATGAATATGACTACTATCTGAAATATACCTTGTTTTTTAGTATTCATAAAGTATTTCTAAAAGTAATTAAGCAAATATAAAACGCGACCTACGGTTGCAACACACATCTGTAAGCCTGAAATAAATATCTTTCAAATGTACAGCTGGTGATTTTATATATCCCCAGTAACGTATCTTTCAACAACGCTAACGGTACAATTATTGACGGTTACTTAATGATCTGTATTCTTTCATTTACGCATTAGAAATGTAAGCAGCATTAATAAATATAAGTTATCAATGTAATGGAAATGGAAAATGCAACTAATTAATTTTTTCCCCAAACTTACAATCTGAATTTCTTAAAATACCTTAAGTTTAGCTTTTAATAATGGATTTTTATAAAAAGTAATCTATTTTATTTCAAAGAAACCGTGAGCCCAAAATTAAAATGCATTGATCAAAAGGCTTCAGTAAAATTAATTAAACTTTTTTCAGTCTTTTTGGTATGTTTTAATTTCTACTAGAAATTAAAAGTCTTTTCGGTGTATTATGCCAGTTGCATGAAAAATCTTTTAGCGTTCTCTCATTTTTATACTGGAAATTAGTAGTACTTTTTCGCTATTAGTAATTTCTCTCAGTTTTGCATTATCCGTTTCACTATGCTTCAATAAATTCTTATTCAAGGAATATTTTTGTGGCTCATTTTAAGTTATTTAATTAACTGACTACGCTAGGATTTTTACTGTTCATTAGTTCAATAGCATCCAATTAATAGGTTAATTTAAAGATGAATACGTAGCCTTAAAATTAGCTTTAACAGAAAGAGATAGATGGAACTTGAATACTATACAGAAGTATAAATGTATTAGAAAAAGTAATGACAATAAAATGAAACTTGACATGAATTTCATTCTCAATTCTTCAATAGCTGTATAGAACTTAATTTCGTTTAACTTTGAGCTTTGAGAAGATACCCCCCCCCCATAAAAATGGTGACGAATCAGCCCAGTATTATCACATATAAACTAAACAGAAATATAGAAGATATCATTCACTTTAAATTAAAAATCTAAGCGGTTATTTGGTCTTTTCGGACTTTTGTTTTATTTGTTTCATCTCCAAAGCGTAATAAATATATTTAGCAGTTAATTTTTATAATGATGATGAATTATTTTGTTGTAGATAACTTGGCATTACCTGACAGTTTTATTAGGGAAGGCACCAATTCACGTTTAGTCATGGCTAGATTATTGGATTACTGGATGGCGTAGATTACTGGAAATTGCGGTGTAGTAAATGACTGGAGAGAATTTTGGAAGAAGCACGACCAGCTTGGCAGTTAAATATCATTAATTTTAAATGACAAATTTCTTAGCACATAGCTTCTAAACTGATAAAACACTAAGGGTGCTAAAGGCGCCCCAAAATTTTAGATACGCAATTACATTTTACATAAGACAGAATAGCTAGTAGAGTTATGCAACACATTCCCAGCAGGAAGGCGAAGTGGTGAAAAAAGATGCGTAGTTAGTTGCACTACTGCTTTTAAGTTTATTTCTGTTTTAATCCTGAGCAAAAGGTTTTGCACTGAGGTTACTGCAGAGAAAGCGTGGTGTAACATGATGCGATATCAAGCCATCAAGAGAGGATGTTTTCAATTAAAATTAAGAATTTAAAGAACTGTCTCATTTAAGTTTAATTCGAAAATAAACTCTTCTTGATATTTTTATATCTAATATAAATTTCATTCTCGATTTTTCAGTAGCTGTACATATCTCAATTTTGTGTGTGTACGCTATATAAATATATATACAAACACACACTATAAATTCAGAAGATAATTTTGACAGAAATACTTTCCAAATAAGTTAACAGTTCTAAGGCAGGCAAAACGGTTAATATATTGTCGTTCTCAAAAGATGACTTTGTTAAATACGCGATCTAGCTACTAAAGAATGAGATTAAATTTCTACCTGAAAATTGTCATGCATATCTTCGTCATCTCTTAGATGATCTTTTTAAAAGTATTCTTCGCCTTCGCTGACGCACTTATCGCAGTGGTACTTTCACAACTGAATAATGGAATCAAAGCTTTTGCTCTAATTAAAGCTTATAATTAAAATGTACCGAAAAATTCGATAGCTCACAGCTGGCTAAATAATTCATATCTGTATGTTGAAAACTATGTCGTCGAAATATGTTTTGCTTTCAATTTGAAAAAAAAAGTGACAGATCAAATTTAATATATTATTTTAAGGTATTTCAAGTCGAACATAATTCAAATAAAAGAAACATAAACGTTTGAAAGGAATTCCCAGTTAACACAGCAATATGCTATCCAGAGTTAGCATGATTATGTTTCAATCTCGAATGATGATGCATTTTATCACTTAATCTGAACATGTTTTTAACAATTTATGCCAGTAAGAACGAACAGTAGTTTGACAGAAATGTTTTAAGACCTTATATACTAATGAATTAGATAATGACTATTAGAAAGAAAATTAGTATAGCTCATCATCGAAAGCTAGATTAAATTTAGCTATCAGATAGGAATAAAAATCTTACTTACCGTGATCTTCTGGTCGTGGGGTCTTTCATGACCATGACTTCTGTGATCTCCCCAAATTTGCTAAAATACTCCCTGAGGCCCTCTAGAACAGACAGAAAAAACATAATAAATACATATGCATCATGTATTTGTTTCATTAATGATGAACAATAACCAATACACACGAACATTAAATGTTAAAAAAAATTCCTTTTCTGAAAATACTAAAATGGTATAACAACACCAGATATGAAAAGCACTTCATTGTTTTTAAAACTCTACAATAAATCAGTTTAAAAAAGCTTAAAAGTTTAGATCTGCTTACAGAAGAAATGAGGTAGAAACAAACAACGATTAGACTTACTGATGAACAATACTTGAAAAAGAACACTCCAGGAAATGGAATGAAATTCGTTTTTGAAAGTTATAATTGTACATTAGGAAGAACTTAATTAGCTTTATCCGAATGGTAGTTTCTCGTCAATAGTTCCCTTAAATACGAAATACTCAGCATTTCTGATTTTCGTCTTCCTTTTTTGCTTCCTTGTACAAAGTAAAAAGGAAGTATTGTAATGGCGAAAAATTTCGTGTATCATATTTCCAACGACAATATCCATTCTGACGGCTATCGAATGCAATTTAACAATGTTTTTGCGTGATATATAAACGTAAGGAGAGAATAAAGGACTCTTTTTTCCCCAAAAAATTATAAAACTGATTTAAAATGGATTCTGAAGATTTTTTTGTAGCATCTGTGAGTACGTACGTACGTATGTATGTATCTCGCATAACTCAAAAACAAGTACCCTCAGAACGCTGAACTTTTGCATACTAGGACTGCTATAACATGCAGATGTGCCCCTCCTATTTTAGTTGCAATCGCCCGCACCAAAAGTATATATATACCCACTCTCTTACTCGGCTCAGTGACCTCAGATTTTTTATTTTTATATGATGCTAAATTGTGCATTTTTTGCTTTAAAAATGATTGAATGGTGTTGTTCTTATCTTCCCGATAAGGTTTTTATGCCTTTAGTAAATCTGCATGCAAGATTTGTAGAATTAAACAACAAAGATAACGCCTTCTATTATTATTGCGAGTTAAATCATACTTAATCCATTCTGGAATTTATTCGAGTAAATAATTGTTTAAGATTTACTTCGTAATTTTTAATATAGATATTTTGAGTTTTTAATGTATTTTTGGCCTTGTCGCGAAGTCAGAACTGAATTAATTGAATGAGAAATGCCGAATCGTCTGTGAAAAACTATTCCTTTTCTTCTGTTTATTTGTTTAATTTCTTTTGTACATCGTTTTAGATTTATCATGGTATTTGAATAGAACATATGGCAATAATTAGATAATTCTTTAAATGATGCACATAATTTTGTGCATTCTGAGCTATAAAATGAAAGATATGTAACGCTGTTTCTTGAACCTAGCGCCAGAGTATGACTATTGTAAACAAATATAATGAATTTTAAAGAGTGCATTTATTCTATTGTGGTTTATGCACTATCTACAAAGTAGATTTAATTCAATCCAGTAAGTTCGTAGAGTCATTAGGATTTATTTGGAAGCGGGAGACATGAAAAATGAACAACGCCTTCGCCAGGAATCGAACCACGAACCTCGGTTACGCGTCGCGCGTGCTGACCACTACACCACGAAGGCATGCAAAGAAGGCGGGAGAAATACCAAATAAGTTTAAATGAAATGCAAAATGCATATAATTTAATATTCCGTACAAGGAAGTCATGTGGTGTACACATCAGGTTTTTTTAATAACAATTGCTTAGATTTATAAATATAACTCAGTTTTAGACAATGCTACGCAATAACAATGCATTGCGCAAATCACAAAAATACAAGTGAAACTATATATTTTAAGGAAAATGTACAACATTCAATCCATAAACTCATTACATGATTTTGCTTTAAGGAAACATAAACACTGAAAACACTAAAATGGTATTACTAACACCTAGTGAAGTGCCTTCTGCGGTCTTTTAAACTATGCTATTAACCAGTTTATTTAAAGAAGCTTTAATATCTCGATCTGCTAGCAGAAAGAATGCAGTAGTTATAAAAAAAAACAGTTAGAGGTCTTTTGTTAGCACACTGATGTGTAATGTTTGGGCTGTATTAGAGAGAAGAAACGATTTCTGAAATTTACTTTTAAAAATTTTCATAGTATATTAGGTAAACATTTAATTAGTTCTTTGCAAAAAGATAGTTTTCTGCTTTCAATTGCACTGCAAAAATACAAATCTATTCCATATATACTGAAGGCGAATGAAGTGAGCTTTGTATGACTCTTCGCAAAATAAGATCATCAAAAAACAGAAAAAGAAAAAAAAAATCCAACCGATTTTTTATGCGAGTTTAAACTTAAGAATATTATTCACATTTTCTTGTAAATATTGGTCTTTAATGATATTTATAACATAGTATTTTCATCTCTAATGATGTTCATTCTTCCATTATTTACAGTATGTTCTTTTTTCTCTCTGGATATTGATTTAATTTACGTAGCCAAATGAACTTATTCTCCAAATTAAACTGCTGAAAAAGATTACAGCTGAAAAAGCTATTTTTACAGTTAGTTAAAATACGGGCCTCTCTCCCGTGTTTTTTTAACTACCCTCGGATTAAATGCGATTTTGAGTTAAAGTAGACATCGTCTCTATTACTAATCCAAAACCAAGAGTTAATTGAATATCTCTGATTAGTTTTACAGTTAATTTATTAGCTGATGATATTGTAATGTGCAGATTTAAAAAATTCAGTTTATAAAAAGATATGTTATACGATATCTGAAGGTATGGGATGATATGTGGATGTACTAGATCACGCAAATCTATCATATACTACGAATTTTGAATACGGTCTTACCCTTCATCATCTAAGAACACTCTATTCAACCCACAATGAAATAGTCAACAAATGCAATCAAAATCGTAACTTCTAAATCAAAAATTTTCTGCATTAAATTTTAGAAGCCGTACTGCTATAATTATTTTTATTATTTGGTGGTATTGCATTTTTATTCTATACAAAAATTTCAATGCCAATTTCAATTATTCAATAAAATAATTTCATTTGCCACATTCAAAATTGTATAAAATGTTATTTTTAAAATTTAACTTTTATCTGCTCTTTAAGAATACGTTTAAAAATTTAGAACATTACTAATTGTCATGTATTTAGATTCCTTTTTGCAATCGACGTAATTGCGAGTAAAGGGTAATTACAATAGATTTATTCATTAAATCTATCATAGAACTCTCCCTTCGCTACCGGTATAGAGAATTATCTGCACCAAATTCCTTTACATTTGCTATTTATTACTTAAATGCCCTTTATATCTGTTTATTCCTTTACATTTGCTATCCCTTTACATTTGATTTTTATTGGTGTATTGATCAGCTTATATATAAAGCGTAATAAAGCGTTTTTAAATATAATTCAATACCTTTTAAAATTTCCATGTACTTCTATTACAATTTTGAATAAGTGGGCAAAATTATAGAAATGCATACTAAACAAAATAAATGTTATATCAGAAAGACTTTCAACTTATTAACACGAGGAATGCCACCATTGATATTCAGGACTGCAGTCTTCTGTCCCTCTGACTCGTGCATATCCCTTCCAAAACAGAGGGGGAAAAGCTTAGAAATGTACCTACAACAGTTCAAAACTTTACGTTTTTTTCCCCTAATTTTTAATTAAAGGTAAATTTTAATTAGAGCTGAAAAATTACAGAAGCAGCAGGATTTTCATAATATTCTTTATTACATGAATTAAATTATAAAACAGACGAATGTTACATTTGGCACAAACTTTTATGAAGTGTTTGCAATGGCTGAAGAAAGATCTACGAAAAACTTTTACTTTATTGTCAAAGTTGTTTTGCTTGATCTTATGCATTATCTAGCACTCGAGTAGAGATATAACACATCTAACGACACACATGTATGGGCTTCACATTATCTTTGGATACAATTCGAGCTGTATTTTGATGTTAATGCCCTTTAAAAGCAAAGGAAAAAATAAAATAAAAAGAGAGGATTACGTCGCAATGTAAAGAATAAAACATACGTCAGAATTTTCCAGTTCTCTCTAAATTGCACAAGAACTCAGAACCATTATATTATCAAAGAATGGTCAACAATTTATTTCACTGTAGTAAGGCATACTCGTTTTGAAAATTTTATGAAAGAAAATGGCAAAATTGAAAACAAGTAACTGATTAAACCTAACACAGCGCTTCTACAAAGATTTAGAGCCAACTGTTTTAAATAAATTGCACAAAACCTACCAAATGATAATGACAGCATTTACTATTGACATACGCACTTCTTTTCCTAAAATATCGCCTACTTTTGGATAAAATTTTCCGTTCAGTTAATCGTTTAGAGTACATTCTCGATTATCAGGTCTAACGTCGGGAAACACGTCATGGATAATTGAAAAACATGGCTAATCCAAACTATCGATTTTTATGCATATTGTTTGTTTTGTTTCTGAAAAAAAAAATCAGTAATTTTACTTTGTTTGTTTTCCAAGAATGTTTAAATATTTGTCGAATTTCACTGCATATTTTTCTTCCTCCCTTTTTTAATTTTATTTTTTTAATATTGTATTCGAATTCTCTTTAGACTACGGAGTCCATTAGAATTTCAACAGAAATCATTGCCGTCTCGATATTAAAATAATTGTCAGTATCTTTTTCGCTTGTATTTTCAATATCATTCTCTGCTTCTTCGGCTCTTGCGATATTTGAAACGATATCCTCGCTCAGGCGTCGAAAGCCGGACTGAATAGAATGCTCAAGCACTGAAAAGCCAACTGAACAGAATGGCCATCGAACCATTCCTCGATGTTTTCCCGATCGAAATTCTCAAAGAATTTTACATTTCAAATTTTCTGGCATAGCGTTTCAGTTATTGTTACGACTTCGACAAAATTAGATAAATCTCCCATTTCTATAGCAGGAAGAATCTTCTCCTATGTTCGAACTTGTGAGTTCTTGTCTTTTACACACTCTCGCGCATAGTGTAGAGTGTGCGAGTTTTGGTACAAGGATAATCCGCAAACCGGATAATCCACACCCGGCTAATCAAGAGTATGATATACTTGATTCAAAAGAACATTTACAATCATGTTTTCAAAAGCTGAGTACAGAATAACAATCAAATGTTTTTGCACATCGGGAGAAACAGCAACGGACAGATTTGAAATGCCGGGTAAAACATTCAAATCAAGCAAGATCTGATGTTTTTCTTTGGAATGGGAGTCACGAAGGATGTTGCTGATGAATCTGAGTGGCCATCCTTTGTAGCCTCGAACAGATGAGAACACTGAAAAATTTCCATAATTGCTACTGAAGATTTGTCATCTCTCTCTTCGAATGATAGTTGATGAACTTAACATCGGTGAACAAAGATCTTGAGGAAAAAGGAAATTTTAAAAGAGTGCAGAGCTGGAAGAAGATCGAAACTCTGCATGTCATGATTTGATCCAACTGGCAGATATTAACCTTGATTTTTTTTCTAACAAATTGTAGCTGGAAATAAAACTTCGTGCTTTGCTTATGATCCAGACGCAAACTGCAATTGTTTTCATGGATTGGAGAAAGTTTGTCACAACCACAGGAACTTCGGTTACAGAAATCTCGAGTAAAAACTATGTTGATGATCTTTTTCGATTGGAAATGTTTAAATTATTAGAGACTTGTTCCTTAACGGATAGATGGTAAATTTCAGTTTCACAGCGACGTAACAGACAAGCTTTTTTAGACCTAAGATTCTGAAGAGAATTCAGCATGTTAGACATGAGAAAGTTCAAGCGAAACAAATACAATACGAAACAGCTGGTGCCAACAATGCGTTCTCGTCTCACTAGTCAAATTACCAGCGGATACACCAGATTTAATACCTGCAGATTATTTTTTCTTCCCTATAGACAAATCTCAAGTCATTATTTTGATAACACTGAAAACATTTAGGAAACTTTTTCTTTGTTCCAATGGCGGGCCCTCAGCCGACTTGGGCTTGGCCACTACTAAGGCCAAAAGTAATAGTCACTTTATTATGGAGGCGCCTAATAGGTGGGCCACCTTTGCCTCCTATGAAGAGACGAACAGTTACAACCACGCCTTCTTCGGGATTCGAACCCAGGCCCTTTGGTATCGTAGCCGGCTCCCCTAACCATTACACCGTCTGGGCGGCACATTTAGGAAACTATAAACAGAAACTTAAATAGTAGTCTAAAAGATTAAGCAACCTTTCGAACGTCCTAAGTGTTTTATAGTCTCACAAGGACTATATATTGAAGGCTAAGAAGAAAAAATGCCCCCCCCCCAGTTTTCGATCTTGTATGAACTTATTAGGTATTTCTCCCGCCTTCTTAGCATACCTTCGTGGTGTAGTGGTCAGCACGCTTGGCGCGTACTCGAGAGATCCGTAGTTCGAGTTCCGGCGATGGCATTGCTAATTTTTCATATCTCTTGCTTTAAAAAAATACCTAATGACTCTACAAACTTAATCCTAAAAATTTGTAGATGCACTGTGTATCCTAGAAAAATTATAGCAGGTAATTTCCTTCCTTTTTTTGCTTTTAGGGAAAGGATTAAAAGAGGATGCAATATGCCATACTCGTGTCACGTACTTCTGTTTAACTGTTGAACTAACTATTCCTACCCCAGTAAATTTTCAAGCACGTCATTTTGGAATATAAATTTTTAATATCTGTTATAAAGTTCCAATGCAATTTTTCTTGTTCGTGACCGTAATATTTAAGTGTTGCCCTGATTGATTTAGCGGTTAGTGAGGCGGATTTAGCGGTTAGTGATACCAATGCTCTGGGTTCGAATCCGGGAGAAGACACATGTGTATTTACATGTATAATATAGTTTCTAAGCGTATAGCATAGTGCGTATGGGGGCAATCAAAATACTCGCGAGCTGGAACTCCCCTCAAGTACATTCATTGTACGGAAAGAGAGATGGTGGACCTTAGGACCGTAATCTGGGGTGCTCTCCATCAAAATTGGACGGAGCTGCACAGTTAAAACGGTGGAACTACACCTGTACAATCAGTGGTGAAAGTCTGCTGTCCCGCGCACTTGTACCTGTACTTGAGGTGGCATCGCATTTGCAGTCAGGAAGGGAACATTGACGTTTATTGGGGAGGGGAAAATAAACGGTTGCTTTAGGGATCATAAGGGGAGATATAATGTAAAAGAAAAGTGTTTTTAGGTCTTATTCAGCATCAGTATATCAGGAATAAAAACTTGAATGGAGCTACAGAGTCAGTAATGCATACAATGATGTGCATGGTACCAGAATGGAGACAAATTATATAGGGCGTGAAAGTTTTGAAGTGCTCTTTTATGTATTATTAAAGTTTAAATATTGCACTTTTTTGGATTATTAATACTGCATGTCTCCTTATAATTGCAAATTAAATTATAATTATCAAATGAATTTAATGATTATATTTATTCGTTTATTAACATTTCATTATTACATTATTTTCGTCTAGGAATTTCCTTTTTTCCCTGAGCAATACATATATGTAAGTCACGAGGCTGAAAAGCATTGCTGTAGATAAAAAATTCGATCCAATTCCAGTTGAACAGCGCTAACTGTTTACGGAAAGTATCTTAGTTTTTGAAAAGCTTCGTATCATCTAACATGAAATTAATTTCTTAATCATCTTAAGAATGATTTTGTGTGCTTATTTAATTAAATATGGCAAAGCATATGACGGTTGGAGAGGCATGTTTCATGAAGAATTTTCTAGGGAAAATGGACTCATATTTACATTACCTTAAGGAAATCTATGAAAATGCTTACACACAGTGGCAGGCTGTAGGAGGGCTCGTTTAATCCATTTGTTAAATTTGCATTTAACTTTCAAGCCCCCTTTGTTGGCTAGTTGATTCATTCAAAGGAAAATACGTATTACTCACTGAACTTGGCACGTTAGTCCGAATAACCTTTAAACCCGACGAACAGTATATTTATGTGACAAAGAGAGCTTTCTGACTGCACAATCTATTTTACAATAAGCGAGATTGTGCCGAATAAGTTTATTCGCTATTTTATGTAATTTCCGCGATATTTTGAAATTATTATATTTTTGTAAATTTAAATTTAATTTTTTTAAAGATATTTTCTTTTTATTCACAAATATTTGTATTTTCTGTTTTTCTAAGAAGTGAAACATTTAATTAGATTCTGATATTTTGTTTTCATAAGATAAAGTACGAAAACCCTTTGTTAAAAGTTTTCATAGCTCACTGAGCTTACACTGCGAGTCCATTCATCCGATTTAAAACTAGGAATGAATAAATAAATCGATCTTTCCATTTATTGGTCCTATCGACTTGAATACAGTCAGCCTGAGTAAAGAGGGAAATAGCTTTCGTAAATATAAAAGCTATTATAAACACATTTCTAAATAACAATTTTAAAATATCACGCTCCTTTCAAAAGATTTATTAATTACAAATATAAATATGTATATGTAATTAATTACAGGAATAAGTATTTTTATATGTATGCAATAGGGCTTAAAAAATTTGGATACATAAATATTTTTTCTTCTACTAAATATTACAATTTATTAACTATCAGCTTCTCATCGACTGTAGGTATATATTCCCATCAGCAAATGATAACATCCTGGGTTCAAATGAGCCCTGACAAAAGCTGATCGACTGCTATTGAACTCTGAAGAGGGGTTTATTAGAGGGAAAATGGAAATTGAAATCAATTAAAATTATATTTATTTGTTTAATTATTTATTTATTATATTAATTTATTATTAATCATAATAGACTGGAATATTTGACTATGAATTAGCTGCATATTTAAGAAAAATATTATGACTGCGAGAATTGAAAAATACTTTTTTGGAATGTTTGCTTTCTTACAGAATGCAGAAGTATTCATTTTTACTCAATGGAAATTAAAATTTGTTAGCTAATTAATCTGTCCTCTATCCAGCACCTTAGTTCAGAGATCCGTATTAATGTGGCATATATTTTATTTTTAATTTAAATGCTTCAAGAATCATTAGAAAAAGACTTAATTCTCTTCTTATGCTTAAATTTTTCATTAATAAAACTGCATTTTCAGCCATAATCATGTAAAATAATTCTACAAATATAATTCAGAGCAGAAAAAAATAAGATATATAAATGGCTTGCAAATGGAATTAGCAACGAGATTCTCTTTACGAAATATGATTTAAGCTTACAAAAGTCTACGAAGAGAAGTAATTCCGTAGAATATTTTATAACTCGCTATGATTAAATTGCACTGAATTACATTTTATAAGCGATATGTAAATATAATTTAATGTGGATGTGTGTGTGCGTGACTCACTAGCGGCTGGGCGGTAAAGTCGTTAAACACTGGTAGGTCGATCCGAGGTTCGAATCCCGGTGAACGGGATGATTGCATTGGCGTTTTCGTGGTTTTCTCCATGTGTAACGTGTATACGAGTCAGTTTTGCTTAAAAAGTCATCCACCGAGGCAACCTTTCCCTAGGCAAATAGTGCTTTGCTATAATCAAACAATATATATACAAAAATAAGTAGCTTAAAAATGCTTTGTTTTATGTGTACTTATAAAATAGCATATATATTTACATATAAGATAAAAACTATGTAAATGACGTTGCAACCCAACTACCTTGTCTCTTTCTCTGCGTATGCTTGCTGCCTAAAGGATGTCTCTTGCTCGGCAACTTTTTTAAAAATTTAATGCAAATTGATCAAAATTGTGGGCTGCAGATTGGCCCCACTGTGAAGTGAACAGGTAATAAAGACATATTTGGAATATCAAGTAATTTTGTGATTCTTCAAAAGTTGGCATCTTCTGCTACGTAATGGATATTTTCAGTAATCTTCTAATCCTCAATCCACTCAAATAATATTAAAATAATGTCTTCCCTAGTCAAGCACACATCTCTCATCCATTTGCTGGAAAAAACTAAATCTTCTAGACGGATATATGTATATATACATGTATATATGTAACTTCTAATTGCTTCGAAATCTAATTAACCATTTATATTGATATAACATAAATATATTTACATTAATAAACATTGCATATTAAAGATATTTTTCTTTCATATTTTATACCTTGTTCTAGATTCTGTTCCATTTATATATACCTATATATAGATATATATAAGTTAAGGATTCCGTATTAATTACTACATATAAAACCAAAAAGTGTATCAATGATGTATTTTTCAGCATTATTAACGTCATTATGAAGATTTTTCTGCAGTCTAGTTTGCGTTATTTTATTCATAAGTCTCAAATTAAAAACAATTTAATGTTTATGGATTTATGTTAAACTGCCTTTTTATTCAAACACAGCAACGTGTGAACGGGTACAGCTAGTTTTCTCGAAAAATGCATGACTAAACGAAACGAATTTTACTCATGAAACGAATTACCTTTTGGGAATGATTGTAGTCTTAGTTTCTGTGTGTTTAAAAATTAGCAGCATATCTTAATAACATACTTAAAAATAAAATAGGTAATAATTTTAGAAAAACTGCTCCATTTATAATTTTCTCATACTATGTGGTATCATGTTATCAAGAAATCCCTTAGCCAAGAAAAAAAAATATTTTAAAAACCACATTTATGTGCTTCCATAATGAATATAAAAAAATTGTCTTCTGAAAATCAGGTTTGCTTTGAAAAGCTAATTAAATTACATTTATTGTACCAGCCAAGTGCTACAACACATATCTATCTCATTTTATGTCTAAATTAAAAAAAAAAAAAAAACAAGAACAGTCTGCCAGTACAAACACACATAGGAAAATTCAATTGTTTTGCATCTTCTTTTATAAATTTTGTCCAAAACAAAATGTAAAGGATGAAAAATTGGTGATTTGGAGGAAAATGCGAGAAGCGATATAAAAATATTTCAAACGACAGCATGTGATGTATTAATCTCTAATTCTGATTCTGACATAAGGGACTAAAAACAAGTAATTTCAGAACGTATAAATACAAAAATTAATTTAATTTCTTGTTTTACTTTGTGCTAATGTGTCTGAGAAAATAAACAATTCGTATAAGATTTTAAAAAATATATTTTTACTTCTTTTCTTTAATAAGGCATTTCCATAATTTACTACAATCACACAAACTATTTATAATTTATTGCTTAGTGCAGAGTACAGTTAGAAAGTACCAGTGCATTTTACATTAGGAAAATAAACATGAGAAGTGATGCTAACTACCTAAATAAGAGGTAATATTTAGATTTGAAACTATTAATTATAACAACAAGCTTTTCAAAAACAATGTTAACATCTTCTGAACAATAGATTTTTTTCAATGAGTTTCACTTTAATAAATAAAATAAAACAATTCACTTATTTATTTATTTTTAAAATTTTACATTATACATTTTTAATCAGCATGCCCTCGTGAATTCATAGTTGGCGCCTCTGCTTAATTACATAATTATATGATTAAACATAACTGGCTTGTGATTATCAATCGCACACGAAGCAGATAACGTGTCTGTGTAATTTTCTATAATTACGATAGAATTAAAAAAAATGGTTTGCTTCTTAGCCTTCTAAGACAAGTCTACTGTACTTTTTGTTTTTCTTTCAAACATATAAAATAAAATTTGCGAATAAATTAATGCTCCATCTTCCAGAAGCTTTGCACTCTATTTTAACATTCTAGAAGTTAATTACCGAGACTTACGAAATCTTGTTTCCAACCAGAAAGAAAACACTAATTTCTCCGCAAACTTCCATCAAGTTTGTTACTCTGAATCTCTTTTTAGTAATTAAAAGTCAATAACAAAAATAGGGATTTACTTACCAGGTGCAGTCTGCCAGCTCAGTCCGCCAACAAACATTTTTCTGTCATGGCAACAACATGAAAGAGAAAAAGAAGAAAAAACACATCATTAGTATTAACCATCTAGAAAAAGTTTTCCACATCACTTTATAAAAACGTCTCCTACCTTAATCCTGGAGATTATGATGCCAATCACCTATGATATAATCGATATAAAACTCAACCAAAAAAATTCTCTACAAGCGAGAGAGAGACGCCACAGACTTCCAGCTGCTAACAAAGCCGAAAAAAAAAAGGGCGGGAAATGAAGATAAAAAGAATCTAGCGACAAACAAGCGGAAAAAACATGGCGGCTCTCTCCCAATAGCAATAATAATAGTAATAATAATAAAAGAAGTAACCTGATCGTGGTAAAATTCAGCTTCCAAACAAACAACCGCTTTTATAAATAAACACAGGATTACTGTTGTCTCTAAAGCGTTTGCATTATTGGAAAGATTAAAAATAGCTAGCCGAAAGAAAGTTAGCAGTGTTTTCTGGTAATACTGGAAACCAACGAGTGATGGGGGAAAAAGCCAACAAAAGAGAACAACACAGTTATCGTTCTCTGTTCTGCTGTTGCATTAAATTATGCATTATTCTCCTGTTAAATTATGACTCGACATACAACGGCTTCCGATATTACGCAAATATTGCCTTAGTTTCTCTTAATATGCACTTTATAGTCTTTATAACGTAGGAAAAACGTCGAATAAAGCAAATTTAAAAGAATCAGACATCGTTTAAGGCTTCAAAAGTGGTTCCAAAAATCCCATAAGCGGTTTTTAAAGTGCGAAATTAATTGCGAAAAATTATAAACATTCCTCTTTTATTTTACTAGCCGCTTTTGTATAATAACTACTTTAGGTGACCAAAATAATTATTATAAAAAGAAAAATATGTAATGATTTTAATGAATCCAGCTAATAATACAGGTGAATGCATTTATTGCTTTTAAATCCCTTGGTTTATTAATCAAGAGCAGACGTTGAAAGAAAAATTAAATATCTTACGCGCAGCTAAATGGTATGTGGAAAATAAAAAATATTTTATTTCATACAGTGGCAGCATCGTTCAGTTTTCTGATAGAACTACGCTTTTCCGAGTAGCAGCACATATCTATTAAATCGCTCAGTTTTCTGATTAAATTTAAGATATCAACAACTTGTGCTCTGCCGAGTGGCAAAATACTGCTTTCAAATCACCTAGTTTTGAAAATAAAAATAATTAAGTTCGCACGAAACATTAAATAACTCAAAAGCATGTTTAAAATTGTGACCTCGAGGTATACACATTCAGATAGAGGATTATGTATGTTCAAAATTTAATGGCCGCTATTCACACACACACACACACACACACACACAAACAAACAAACAAAAAGGGGGGGACGGACAGTTCTGTATCTATCGTCTTACTGGACCGATTGACGAAAGCTGATTTGCGTTTTTCATGTCTCGAAAGCGCGATTTGGGATGTATATTAGATTTATACACTCACTTCCAAAAGTTAAGCACGAAGATATAAAATGCAAAAAAACAACAAATGCTGCTTTGATTGATACAAAATTCGGCAGGAAAGTAGCATATATATTTATGCATAAAAGAAAATCGATAATTATATACAGAAATGAAAACAATATTAAATTTTTGTTAAGTTATCAGATAATGACGTACTGGAGACTTAAATAGAATTATGTATAAAGTGAAAATAAACAGCATACAATAAAAAAAGGACATTAATACGGTATATGATCCCCCTCATCTGTATACAAAGTTTACATCTTGTGACCATGCTTTCGATCAGGTGGTCAACCATCGCAGAATCAAGCAATCGCCATTCTTCTTGTAGAGCAATTTCCAGCTCAATAAAAGGGTCTGGATGTGGGAAACGTGAAGGTACAGCACGGCTGAGAGCATCCCAAAGATTTTCAATGGGATTAAGGTCGGGCGAATATGCTGGGCCACGCGTACGCGCAATTCCATCATCTTCTGGAAGTCATAGAAACACGTATGTCTTGAAAACAAATTGTACGAAAGTTTTAAACACCTTCTTTCAGCACATACAATCAACTTCTGTATAAAGCTGGCTTCTTATAAGACTGCCTTTTTCGCATATTTCTTGACATGAAAGCGCGACTGGCTGTTACCTAACTTATTTGCATACTTCCATCTACCTCTGCAGGGAATTGCATCCTTTTCAATTCTGATTGGCTTCCGGAAATTAGCATTTTCCTCTTCGTGCTTAACTTTTGTGTGAGTGTATATAGCATTGTTCTAACATAGGTATTCTGACACAAAATCGGATTTTTTCTGAAATAGCATGACTATATTTTTCCATATTTCGATTTTAAAACTCAAATTATGGTGAAGTGTCAGATTTTGTAAAAATCGCAAGAGTAGTTTTTAAAAAATTAGCTGAGATTTTAGTTCCTCAATGTTAATTGAATTTGGTATATATTTATTAATCTCTCTTTTTTTATTAAACTTACTTGATTCTTTCTTTTACAATTCGAAATTTAGGCTCAATCCAAATACAATTCGCAGATATCTTCCGATTTATTTTTAGTCCAAAGGGATTTAGTCCCGAAGGACTATTAATTTCGTTTTGCGATTTTGCGTCGGAAAACGGCGTATCACTTTTCAAATTGTTGCCACTAAATGTTATCGCTCTGCATTAAATTTTAAAAAATGAAAAATCTGCATAAATGTATGCATGTTTTTTTTTTTTTTTTTTTATG